>JBBVQN010000055.1:0-239258 GCA_038993655.1 Talaromyces verruculosus
TCATATATAATTTTGTGGAGATACTGAGGTCGTAAGTAGGCTATTTTGTATGTGTATTGAAGGTGGCCAACTCGCTAGGGTGGCCAACTCACTGGTGAATTACGTTACTATTAATCTTCATTACATAAGTAAGACCTAGGTGGCAGGTTAGCTATCTCAGGGATATATGGGGGTCAAATTTACTAATTGTATATAATTTCCAGGTGACAGTACGTGCTCTTACACAGGACCACTATTTGCCGCTACTGATATTTTGATTTCGAATCCTATTCAAACTACTGCCTAGAGCAAAATATCTACTCCCTAAGTCTATTATGTCTGCCTATGTATAACGATATATCAATTGATATGCATTGACGCTGCGGAACTTCGTGTTTATTTATACACATGCACTGAACCAAGCCACACCTATGGAAGCACATCGGAGGGGTACCCATATCGTGCGAATAAAAATACCTGCCTATATACTGTACCTAGGTAGCTCTTAGAGCTAATTTTTTCCAGTGACTAGTTATACGTCGATAATCCTACCATATATTCTACATACTAGCACATGGTGTAGGCTGCACATGTAAAATGGCTTTTGGAACGTAACACCTATAGTACTAGATATATATCGCAGATAGCTAAATGTAATACATCATGCCAATAACTCCAAGCAGACAAAATCCATAGAAAAGGCTCAAATAATTATATACGGGGGAATCAAATCATTTATGATAATCCGGATCCGAGCGCCAATAGCAACCCAAGGGCGGTGCTTAGGTCTGAGGAAGAGGAAGATGAATATATAGTAGATGTGTCGTCCTCGTCATATTCGCCAAGGTCGGTGCTAGGTTGGATGCCACCAACACACTGGGCAGAACCCCATGTTGCATTGGCCGCCAGAGCCCAAGTTGTCGAAGGCTGGTACAAAGTCTCTGCAGTATAGAAAATGTGGCAATTGGCTGCCTCATACATGAATTGTGTTGGTGTACTTTCGTCATCCGCAGTATACGTATTGAGATAGTTGAGAGAACCACTGATTGGCGTTGGGAAATCAGCCAGAGGAATAGGGTTCACTTCACTGAAGCGAGTTTGATTCTGGTCGCTCAGGATAGGAGATCCAGATGAGATGGAGTCTGCAAGCAATGAAGCAGCCGTTGTAGCCATGCTCTCAATGTCTGAGAGGTCAAGGACTTCAGACCCTTTGATACCGCCGATAGCCTGCATCACTCCAGCACGAGGCCGGCCTCCAACTGCAACCGTCCTCACACCTTTTGAGACCATCTGGTCGACAAAGATGGTGCAAGTTGAAGAGCAACGGCCGTCCGTGAGAATTATGATATCCTCAGGCGCAAAGGGCGGTGTTCGGGCGTTGAGCTCACCACCTTCACCATCAATGTTGATGGGATCGCTAACCGGATTGGCATCGTCGGCAAAGTTGAACTCAGCCATCAAAGCAGACACAGGGACGCCAGCTTCAGTGTAAGGACCGTATACTTCATCCCAGTTTTCGAATGTAGATGTTTGATCGGGCTGTATTAGATCTGTGACAACGAGCCCGGAATTGCTCGCCTCCGAATTGTCCGAGTTATTGCCATAGTTGAAGATGGTTCCGATGAAGTCCATTGCCTCGTGTGCGCGGAAGCGAGTGGCAGAGTAGATAGTCTCATTGGGGAAAAAGACACTGAGAAGAGCATAGCCAGAGACGACTACTCCACCTCCATTGTTCTGCACGTCAATGATAATCTTCTTTTTACCGTCATTTTGTGTTGCATTTTGAACAAACCACTCTGCAGTGACGGCGAAATTGTACAACACGTCGTCAGGCAGACCACTACCGGAAGTTTCGAATGTCGGCACGCCAAGTACTGCAACGTCTTCAAGTCCATAATCATTGGGATAGTATCCAACGATTGTATTGTAAGCCTCTCTCATCACCGGAACAGGGTATGTTACTGGCGCCGAAGGGGTTGATGAGGCTGTATCCTTACGTACCGCTGTTGACCTTTTCGATGTTGCGGTACTCGATTGTGTAGTGTTACAAAGGAAATTGTAGAGTTCGTTGCCATCAGTAAAGTTGAATGGTTGGGCGGCACTTTGGATTTGAGCTTGCACTGTGTATGATATCGAGGTGCCATTAGCGAAGGTAAAATTGTAAAAGTCACTTCCGCGCCACACTGTATCTTGAGCGAAGAAGCCGTCTAGTGTGGTTCCTTGCCCGTCCACGATAAGATTGTTGACCATGGCGTTGTAGCGGGCGTCAGGATCTTGAAGGCTTTGGTAGACGGACAAGCTCTCGAGGACTTGAGCCGCTCCAACGCTATTAATGTACGCGAGTGGGGAAATTGGATCAGTGCTCACTCCTGTGGCCATTCGAAGTGCATCCACTAGTCCATATTTTTGTGTTAGCGAGCCGAATCTAAGAACTTGGGGAGTGTAGTAATAAGAAGTGACTTACCACCAACATAGAGCGAGGGAGGGGATGAGCCGTCTGTGGAAAATGAAGCAATGCCGCCAACGTCTGTGTAGAAAGCAAAGGCTGACGTTGAGCATGTTTCGACCCACAAGTGTCCATCATTGGCAGAATTGATGAGATCCTGAATAGCTTCGTCAAACTGATACTGCGACGTGTATTTTCCGCCAGTAGCCTTTGTTCGGATGGACTGAAGTCCACCTAGCAAGTCAACATTGGTAGATGGATACGTTGCCGGGGAATTTTCGAGGATCTCTAAGTCGGATTGAAACTGGAGGTATTTCGTGTACTCATCTATCCATGTGACGGCAGCATCAGTATCAAATGGCATAGACATCAAACATTCTAAGGCAAAGTCTGCTGATGTATTTGGGTCTTGATTAGCTGCATATGAGTTGGCGATTTGAGCACAGGGTTCAGTAGACGTAGCTGCAAACGCCCCTGGCGCGAGAAGGGCGAGAACACCGGCCCTCTTCTGAATACCTGAGTACATTGTTGCTGCTGTCTCTGTGCAGGTCTGTTTAACTTGTATAGAAAATATGAAAGCAATGGTTTAATCTGTCACTTCAGACAAATTCATACCTGGGAGTTTCTCCCTTTTACGTTAATTTACACCGTGCCTGGATGGGGTTTGGGATTGAGCTTCTGCCAGAAATCCACTCGAATGGGCACACTAATCATGTCGACCCACTGTTGAGGCGTTACCAAGTCATGTCAGGAGCCGCGCTGAATGATCCCAACATCCAAGCCTTCTAGCGTTGTGTCTATCATTAGAAATAAGGCACAGCGCACAGAGTTGGCGCGGTATGATACCGGTACCCGTTCCATGCTAGAAACGTAACCTTAACTAACCTATAGGTATGATATTAGCGTTCTAGCATCTACGGCTGGAAATCTGGAATATTATCCAGACTTTTGATACATTATCCATACTTGCAAAAGCCATGCACTGCGATTACGGTAATCATAAGTTACCTGTTATTCTCCAACAACTAGCTGGTTCGAGTACAAGACGAGAGCTTTTGAGAAACTTGGATTATAAGCAAGTTAACGGCTTTCCCATAAGCACTAATTCGTTACTAGTAAATTATAGAGACATGTACTCACCGTCTCGTTCATCAATTAACCCATATATAGAAGATCTCTTGTGGTAATCCTAGCTTTGACTGATGGCATTCCCGAAGCCGTCCCGACGTAGAGTAGAAGAACGCAATCTGATAATGGAAATATCTTCAACAAATAGATCTAAAAGCCGACTTCCGAAAAGACTAAAGCACCATAGCTAAGGATAGCGCAAACGGACACGCTAGATTTTACATTGATACAACCACTACGTACTATTATTACGGAGTAAGCTAGTAGTTGAGAGTGGGTATCATCAGCTGAGCATAACCTGCAATTTGCTAATTGCACTATGTGAAAATATCTGTCTTTTACTTTTAGTTCCTTATATTGTAGCATAGCAGAATCCACAACAGTAATCCTCAGCCTCAACGATGCCCTAATTAAAGAAGGCGGAGTCAGACGTCGCGCTAGATACTGCTCCGTACGGAGTACACTATTCTAAGATAATAAGTTAGAATTTCTGTATTACCGATAGGCTGGTGCGTGTGCACGAGAATTACTATATGCTTGAGTGTGTTTCCTCTTAACGAGCTTTATCAAACAACAATCTTGGAACTAAGCCATATTTCCATTTATACCGTGCCTTTAACGGTATCAATTCTAACTAGACAAAACTCGTTTCCGACTCGAGCTAGTGGTTGCATCTTCTGATTCTACCTTCTCAAATTTTCAGTGCCTTTCGAAATCCAAAACCACAATGACTAGATTAGGCCGAATCGCCGCGGTCCTCATACCATGGCTCTTCACAATAGCATCTCTTGCTTGGCTCTGCACGGTCATCATTAGTTCCGTCTATACAAAGCTCAATTCGGGAAATACGCTATACTTCGTGAGGGTCAGTACGTCCTATGGAACTGAGCAAAGACTGCAAATGCCAACTAACTATTTTTTGCGCAATAAGGTTGACCTCGCCAATCTCACGGATCCAGATGTGTCCTCTCAGCTGTCTTCAATGGCTTCTTCGGCTTTGAAAAATCTCACAGAAGCAGAAGATCTTCTAGCTGAGTTCCAGAAAGCCGAGACGTCGTCACATATTCACGATTTCTACGACATCGGGTTCTTGGGTTACTGTGCAGGAAACAAGACCAGCAAGGGCGACTATGTCGTGGATTACTGCTCTCATGCAAAATCTATGTTCTGGTTTGACCCAGTAACGGTCTGGGGACTCAATGGCACAGGAGCCGAAGCTCTTCTTCCAGACACCCTTAAAGATGGTCTTAAGGCGTATGAAAAAGCTTCCAAGTGGATGTTTGTGGCCTACATGATTGCATTTGCTGCCACTATTGTCGAAATCCTGGTGTCAATTTCGGCATTTTTCAGTCGCATTGGAAGTTTGATAACGAGCTTGATTTCTGGAGTGAGTGTAACCCTTTTAGTTCACGGCCTAGAGTCCCAACTAATCGATATCTTTACATTTAGGTCTCCACGACCTTCACACTATTGGCTAGCATTACAGCCACAGCATTGTTCGTTACTTTAGACGGTGTATTTACCAACTCCCTAAAGGAATATCAAGTCCAATCTACGATCGGTACTCGCCTCTTAGTCTTTACATGGCTTGCAGTTGTCTGTTCGCTCGTCAGCGGCATGTTCTGGGTTTTTACTTCATGCTGCTGCTCAGGAAAGTCACGTACTAAATCTGGCCAATACATCATTGTCGAAAAGGCACCTACTTACGAGAGGGTGGCGTCGCCATACATGGGGTACAGTGGTCCTGCTGGGCCCATGTTGGGCGGTGGAAATCCAGCCCATCTCGCATCAGGTGCATATGAGCCTTTTAGGCATGTACCTGAAAACGGCGCCTGAATGCAAAAGAGCCGCACCAGCTACGAGGTGCTTTGATGTGTGAAGATGGATACACCGTCCTTGCGAGTTCAATGAGGCCTGGAAGTCCCCAGAATCTTATGGATCAGGCCGATGACCTTGGGTCGTTCTCAGATGTTGCGATTTATTATTGATTGAGTGCAAGTGAATAGTTGTACGCGAGCGTTCGAGCATATTCTTGATAGATATTAAGATTCAACTTCTAATCCTGTATGTCTAACGGCCACAAGCAATGTGCCTCGTCATTCGTAAAATCAAAACGCCTTGGTACACTTCGAATTAAGTCAGTGTAGGATGGCCAAACATAAAAGCGACGAAATATATCCGACTACCGAGCTGGATTGTAGTAAGTTAACAAACATGGGACAATTCTCTCTCAATATTTTTTTTCCCCCCTTTCATAAGTCACTGTACAGAAATTCAAATAGACTTCTGGGCTGTAATGACAATGGCTTCATAAGGCCTGGCTATTTCCGTATCACGGCTTCCCGCCTTTTCAATCGACTGCTAGAAAAAAGCATGGAACAGCTTGTCAGGGTACTCCTTTCACTGCTCTTCCATCCAAATCTTTTGCGTGGCCAGTCTGATGGGAAAGGTGCAGATTTGAGCCCATTCAATTGGCTTTCCCGACGGTATGGACTCCTGAGCTGGATATTTTTGAGCTGTTTGGATTCCAATGAGACATGATCCACGACCCATCCTCCCATTTTCCATCTCCCATTGCGTGACTAAAAGAACTGTAGGTAATCTGTGGTAACTCTTGAGAAACAAATGTCGAAGCTGTATTGAATTCTTCTATCCAAGCGACTAGATAGATTGTTTAGCAATTTTAGCTCAGTCAGGTGAAAGGGCACCTCTTACGCAACGCCCAAGTGTTGATGGCAATAGTTCCTCCAGGCTTAAGAATTTGAAGGGATTCTAGTCTACATTTTCAATCTCAAATACCATCAGATCAGAACAAACACTATCTTACCGTCAAGGGCTTTTATTGAATCAGGGACTCCCATTAATACTAGTTATCGCTCGGTCCGGTTCAGATGCAATGATATCTCCCACCTTGAGGCCGGAAAATGAGGAAAACTGCATGACACGTACTGAAAGATGCAAACACCTAATCAAAACTTTGGGCGGCTAGACCATTATCGAGAATGTCAGACTTAGCAACGTCCACATTTGCCCAATTTCTCGATTTGGCCAATTCTTCCATAGCCTCCAACATCGGCGGTGAAAGATCGGTACATTCCAGGTGCCAGTCTGGACGTGCTCCTTGCTGGACTCAAATGTGTCACACAACGCTTCTGCAACAGCACTAGTTCCATAAGCTTGATCCAATATCACCAAACCTTCATCTTTGGGCGAGGAAGAGAGAGACCGTGCAGTTGCATCTATGACACCTGATTGTTTGATAAGTGCTCGAGTGAACACACTTGTCGCTTTGTGGGCTGCGCAGTAAATGATTTCCACATCGGGATTCTTACACAAGTCCTCCGTGCTTGTGCACAATTTTCCGGATGACATTTTGCTGTATCTGACTACCTTGATCGAACTCCTAAATTGACGCCTGTTGATTGAGAGGAGATTTTTGAACATGCATTATTTTTGATATTTGACCTGAAAATCAGGAAATCGAAAAGAAGGGACTATCAAAGACCTTGTGAGATGTAAAAGTGATCGAAACAGAAACGGAGAGAAAGAAAGGGCTGAATAAGGAACAACTATACTATATACCTGAAATATAAGGAAGCCGGAGCTTCTGCTGTATCTTCTGTATGATATTAGGCTACCATTATCATTCTGTAAAGATACTTTCTCTCATTCAAAACAAATATAGTAAAGATTCTCTACGTGTGATTGGGTGGTTTGGTCAGAAACCCTAGTTAAATCTCCGAGTGGAGACTTTCCTGAAGAATTGGGAACGGCTGGGTGACTATCCAGTGACTATCCTATATTCAGGAATGCATTCTAAACACCGGAATGTAGAGAGTGGCATATAGAGACCGCTCTGTTTCCGCTGCTTGCTCTTCAGCTTCTTTTGGTTCGAAGTTTTCTGCCTTCACTTTTGTATCTCTTCGTATCGCACTACTATGTGCTATTATAGTTTTGAGAAATTGAGTGGGAACGCGTATTGTATTGTATTCAAGTGTGTCTAATAGAATGAAAGTAACTGGCATAGGTGTGCCATACATAATGCAGCGCAGTCCTGTGCGCGTTAATTTAGTAAGGAGTCCTCTTGGCAAATCCTTATATCGAGGAAAGCCAGCCATCCAATGAGGGCATGCGAGTGGATATATGCGCTGCACTCATCATATTTGGGATAGTAGTAAAGTAATCTTGTCATACCCCTTCAGCGCATATGCCATGAGAATAAGATTAAAGCAAAAGAAAGCATAATTAGGCAGTTTATATAAGAAATCTTGGTATAATAAAAAGAAGGAGAAAGGCAGGAGTTAAATATAAGACCTACAAAAAAAATAATAGCTAATCAGAGGATCCGGTTAGAATAAAGGCAGGATTACTAAAAAAGGAAATAGAAAAATATTATTAAAAATACTGCTATACTATATAAATAGTATTCTTAAAGATGTACTATAGGCCCCAGGCTTCTGGTTTATAAAGGAGTATAGGTTGTAGAGAAAGATCAAATAAAAAGAAAAATAACATATAAGAGTATTGAACTAGGGATAATTATAAACTTTTTAAAAAAGGGAAAAGACAGCTATTTATTATATTACTAAACTAACCTACAACAAGTGCCTATTTAAGTTAGATAGATTTCAACTGACTTATATAGTATAGATCTAGTATGAGATATTAATAAGTTTTAATTATTTTACAAAATGTGCATGCATCTCATTAAAGAGAGGCTTAATAAGCTTATTAACTAGTATAGAGTTAGTATTAATCTAGCAGACATTGATTTCCTTATTCTGCACCTTTTTATAGAGCTAGTGATTATAAATATTAATATAGCAAAAGCATGTTTAGATAGCTTTATTCTTGACTATTACTTAAACAGTTTAATAGTTATTATAATTAATAGTAATTAATCCCTGTTCAGGATCAAATTAAATTGCTTTAAAGAATCTCATCTATTAAAGAAGCTATTTTGCAGCTTTAAATAAGATAAGTAGTTTAGTCTTAATAGTTAATATTAATATTATTTTTTATTTCTTTACAAACTAGTCAATTAGTCCTCTAAAGAGCTTGAATAAAAATTCTCCAGAGCTTTATTAATCCATATTATTAGTAAAGGAGGTATTGCTAGCTGCTTATAAAATAACTTCAAGATTCTTTCTTTTATAATAAATCACAAGGAAGCGTGTTCTGTAGAAGTAAAGAATAACTTAGTCAATTGCCTGTATATACTCTAGACTCAGATTCTATATAAATTCACTCAATTTTGCAGTAATAAAGATAATATCAGATTTTATAATAATAGCAATATAAATAATAGATCTAACCTTCTATTGAAATAGTTTAATAAAGGCTTTTAATATTTAGCTATTATATTTAACAAATTTTATATTTAAAACATATAATAATAGAGGCAGTTTATATAAATCTAAATTATAATACTTTGCAATATTCTCAATATAGGAATCTTGATAGAAATAAGAGGCCTTATCCTTTTTATCTCAAATAATCTAGGTTCTTAAGAACTAATTTAGGTCCCCTAAAAGTCTCATACAGTATTTTGCTGTAAGCTTATTCTAAATCTAGCATATGAGGCCTTTTTGTTCTAGTTGAAAAAGTATAACAACATTATCAATATAGAAGAAAAGGATTATATTATCTTTATTTTTGAAGAGATAGACCTCTTCTAATACTTGCTTAAAACTAAACTCAATCAAAGTCTTTATAAACTCTTTTTGCTATAATAATAGCAACTGCTTTAAGCTATATAAAGCTTTCTTAAGACAAAGCCATATATTAGAGCCACTCTTCATTCCTTATAGAGGCTTAATAAAGTAGCTGTCTCTATTAACTCTAGTATTTAAATATACTATAATCAAGTCATGTTGTCATATTTTATAGCCAAAGACAGTAGCAAGGGTAATCAAAGCCTGTATTGCTTTTGAGCTGATTGTTGCTGAATATATCTTATTCTAGCTTATCTGTATATCTCTATGAATAATTAAATGTGCTTTATAGGTTTGTAAATAAGAACTGCTATTAAGCTTGTATATAAATACCTATCTTGTTCTAAGAAGCTTATGATTATCCTGTTTTATAGCTTCTTCAAAGTGGACTTTCTCAAACGTGTCTATTTTAATTAGAGAGTTGTATTTAGTATATACAGCCTTAATAAAGCCTTCTTAGTGGGCTTCTAGCAACTTTAATATTTTTTACCAGCTCTGCAGCTCTGGGGGAAGCTTATTATAATGTAATCTAACCTCTAGAGTCAATCTTTACTTATCTTAAAGAGCTTTATCTAATGCGAATACTAATATAAAGTAAGTAAATATATTATTATGTCTTAAAGGGCGTCATCTCCTTCTTCCTAAGATAATATTAGTCTCTAAAAAGGTTACTGATATCTTATTTGCTCAAGAAGCCTGCTTAATTAGCTCTTGGGCAGCTTCTATTTGAAGTTATTTACTTGCTTCTACATCAAAATCATATAAATTAAGTAAGGGGTTAGATTTGGGTGTAAGCAAGCACATAGACTTACATTCTTTGGTTTCCATATTTGAGTGTTTAGTTGTCACAGGTGCTGGGTACTCTTCCTTAGTCCTAGTATAGGCAATTACTTCTTACCTATGCTCAAAATCTAGCGAAGATGACAATAAGAGTTATAATGCCCAGTTATCAAGTGATATCATACTAGTAAGCTTAAAATTAAGCTTATTTTGAGAATCAGACGAATAGTTAAGCTTATTTTAACCTTCTTAGTCAACCACCCCTTGAGATCTTGAGGCTTCATTCTCACTAGTGCAGTTTTGATCCATTATTTTGAAGATATTATTATTAGAATTTTTATAAATTAGTGTTTATGTCTGAATCATTAGGATATACCAATCTTCTTCCTCAATTGCCTTATGTACACAGATTTTGACTAGTTTTATAGGATTAAAGAAGCTATCCTTATCAAATTTAATATCTCTAGTATATACAACTGAGTGCTCTTCTAGAATCTATATCTTGAAGATATTTAAGGCATTATATCTAATAAGATAACTAATCTCTGTTCTTAGTATTATTTTCTCCAACCATAGGATCTATATTAATGGGATCTTTTGATATGCCTTGTAGCTAAATATCTTAATATGGCTAAGGTTCAGTATAGTGTTTTTTACAAGCTTTGTGATATTTTAAATAACTTTATATAAAGTCTTCCATCTAAGTTTTTTTTTTAGTAATCTTTGAAGCAGATAGATTGCATAATTAATAGCTAATAGCTATAAATCTTCTAGTAAGTTTGCTTCAGTAAGGATTATTCTTGCCATACTAACTATCACTCTTTTAAAACGCTCTGCAGTGCTGTTCTGCTGAGGTAAATATAGAACTAATTAATACAGCTTAATACTTTTATTCTAGATATATATTATGAATATATTATTGAGCAATTGCTTGCTATCTGTATAGAAAGCTTTGATAATAAAGTCTTATTACTTTTTCTTTTTTTCAAACTCAATTACTGTGTTTAACAGTACTCTTTTTAAATAAATATAAATTGCTTTATAGTCTCCAGAATAGAGGCAATAGAAGTGTATAAAATATTTTATACTATTCTATAATTTAGCCATCAGCATAATATCAAAATGAGTAATCTCCCATAGTGCAGAGCCAACTGCTATTAGCTATCTAGAGATTTACTGCTTTGCTGTTGATAATTTACAGCTCTCATAGAGTGATTGATTTGTTGTATTGATTTCAACTCTAGTAATATAATCTTTGAGATAATTGATTACTATATTACTTGAATAGCCAAGTTATTTATACTACTATTCAAGTAAGGCCTTAGAGTAAGGCTCTTTGGTTGAAAATTTTGTTAGCTTCAACATATATACTGTTAAAGATTTTGTTAGATTATATTCAATAATTACTTAATTATTAATTAACTAAAGCTTAGTAATCACTCAATATCCACCTTTTTAAGTGTATAGGACGTTCTTTTCCTTGTCCTTAAAGATGCTATTCCAGTTCAGTACCTTTCTTGAGATCAATAATATAGGATTATCTAGACAATATAAGGTATTCTAAATTCTTAATTCTTGAGATTTTTCCTTATCTTTTAGTGCTATTGCTTATATAACTATTATGCCTCTTTCTTTAGCTCAAATAGAGCCTTTAAATCCTCAAATCTAGATTCTTTCTAGTATAAAGTCTTCAATATGGCTTAAATCATTAGAAATACTCTCTGTAATATCTCTGTTATGAATGATGCTATTCATAAGCAGGTTATAGATGTTAGATGCTGCAAAGACTATATTAATATTGACTAGTGGTCATTGCTTAGCCTTCTTCTTATTCTTTTAAATAAACTCCTTTAAAGGCTTATATCTTATAGTGTTTTCAACAACTTTCTTTGTAATCTTAGGATCTAGAGTCTAGTCATCTTTACAAATATTTTCATTACAGTATTTATAGTTTTTCTACTTAGAGTGAATGCTCCAAGGTTGACTGTATAGGCATGGTCTATCTTAAGGAGTAGACCTAGCCTTATTTGACTCACTGGAGTCAATATTATTACTTCTAAAAATAGTATATATACTTCTACCATATTCAGACTTTATAAAGTCTTCAAATTTGGTGATAAGCTCAATAAATGATGTCTTACAATTATTATAAACAGTCTTATACTAGGTGCTATAGAAAACTTTATATGATTGTTGGATTGTAAGCATAAACTCTATTATTGCATATTTTTCATTCAATCTAATTCCAGGAATCTTGTATTGATGTGCATAATTGTATGTCTCTATCTAGCTCTTAATCTAAGTACTAAGTTGCCTCTTTCTAGCCAGTTTATTCTTTAATAATATCTACTTGTTTAGGATATTAAATTGCTCTTAGTTAGTATTGGGTTTATAGTGCTTTTGAAGCTTAGAAAGGATATTTTATATATCTAGTTTATCTTTGATAAGGAGGTTTGTGGATTAGTTAATCATTTTGAAAATATGCTCTTGAATAGCTATAATATTTGCTTGGTCTATTTTATAATTATCTTGAGCCTGCTTATATGTCTTATGTCTAAGGGCTAAGGCTATATCTGACTTGCTCTTGAGTTATATTAATACCTCTGGCTTGATAAGTCTTTTTCTATATTTTTAAGTATTATTAGCTAACTCTTCTGTTGATAGAGAAGCTACATTATTTACTAGTAAGGTTAGGTTTGGATTGATATATTCCTAGACTTCTATACTAAGAGCCTTGCTCTTGATTGGTTGTAGCTATCTCTCCTAGTCTTGCTTGCTAGAGAGAATGGTTTGATTCTTATTCTTAGAAGATATTCTGTATAGCTTCAAAAGGGATATAATAAGAATTAGAATTGAGGAAACATCTACTCATTGGAGTCTGTGAATTGGCTGCCTGAGTGTAGGGTTATAGATGGCTCTTCACAGGGGTCTCTAGAACTTGTGCTATCTGGCTATTCTCCTGCTTTCTTAATGAGCTAATCTTAGTCTGAATAACCTCAATATTACTCTTTCTGCAACTGCCTATGGGACATGCTACCATGAGAAATTGAGTGGGAATGTGTATTGTATTGTATTCAAGTGTGTCTAATAGAATGAAAGTAACTGGCATAGGTGTGCTATACATAATGCAGCGCAGTCCTGTGCGCGCTAATTTAGTAAGGAGTCCTCTTGGCAAATCCTTATATCGAGGAAAGCCAGCCATCCAATGAGGGCATGCGAGTGGATATATGCGCTGCGCTCACCATATTCGGGATAGCGGTAAAGTAATCTTGTCAAGTTTCTTTGAGTACTATAATAGGCTACTAGTGGTAATCTTAGAGAAGATAGAGAGGTGTCTCTGATAGAACTTGAAAAAATAAGTACTATAGCACGATTCATTCCACAAGCCATCACTGCTAGCAGGATCAGTAAGCTTGTAGCCCTTCATTTTCCATAGGGTGACTGACTAGGTAGAAGGCCGAGCTAAACTTCAAAACTAAGCGGACCCCATGGAGGGTCTCAAGCACTTTTGGTAAATCAAAAGTGCTAGGATAAGTTGCTAAAGTCGAATGACTCGCGCGGATAAATTAGCTACTGAACTTAGGTACTTCGGCTGACAATAAGCCCTCCATTGACTCAAATATCTCAAGGTTGGAAACAAAAAGTCCGACTCATAGTGCTAGGGATTAAAATGGGAACTTAGTAAAGATCTTTGAATCTATTCGCAATCCACCCGAAATCATACGTTTTGATGATAGGATTGCACAACATATTTGTATCCTAGCGAGGCGCGTAATCAACTGTCAAAAAGGTGGACTCGCTGTTTTCGAGCTTTCCTAGCTTGAATGTTTTTCAATATGAACATTTTGAGAATAAATTGGATTATTCAGACGTCAACAAGTCCCGAGAAATGAAAAATCTTCCTTCTACTAATATATCTGAGTTGGTCTAGTTTAACAATTACTTAAGCCGGGTTGGTGGCGATGTTTGTGTCTATTCAAATTCATATACAGTCAATTCCATTGTTTACTTAGCCGAATTAGAATCTTCAAGAGTCCTATAAGTCGATCATGTTGCATTGTACGTAGGTTATTAAAATACCAGTGATCCCTAGTCTGGGTTTCGCGCCGGAAAAAAAAGCAATTATTGATGCGTGTGGCTGGCGCAAAATCTTGTTAGACAGGTGTAACATTCGTCGGATCACTTGTAATACATGGTATGATGCTAAGGATGTAGACCAGCCAATGTTAGCTGAAAATAAATTGGAGATTTAAAAGTCGACTGAAATGATTGGTTATTGACAGTGCTCGCTAGTGATATGAGGTATTCCTGCATGTTTTCACGTCTGGCACTGCATAATGCATGCAATTAACTTGATTTTGATCACGAGGAGCTGTCCAATACCTTATAGTTCGTAGCAAATTTGTCTTCAGTTCATCTTCTTTAATTATAACTGTCGATCATTTTTCCTAAGATATCATAGAGCATATTAACGAGCATTATCAAGAATTATACACAACAGAAAATGGTCGTCGCTCAACGTCCAACCTGGTTACAATCATACGCAAAACATTGGGTCGTCAAGTCGTTGGTTAAACTTCAAAAAGGTCGAGCTACATTTATTTGTCGCTATGAAGATGATACAACCATCGTTGTTGGCGAAAAAGACACAGCAGTGCCGGATGAGTTGAACGCTACAATATATGTGATCAATCCTAACTTCTGGACGAGGTTCTGTATGGCATTGGATTTGGTAAGTAGGTTTCAATTGATATGCGTTCTTCTAGAAGTCAAGTTTTGGTTGCTGATACGAATCTAGGGGCTGTCCGAGGCTTATATGCTGCAAGAAATTGAGTGTGCGGATTTGAGCAAGATCTTCAATGTACGAAACTGCCTGTGAAATCTGTAACAATTTACTATCATTCCATGTTCGCCTCATTGACTTTTGATCGTAGATATATTTCAAGAATAAAGACTATCTAGAATTCGGCAACCCTATTTTACAAGCCGGTCAACGATTGTCTCGAATGTTCTTGAGCCCTTCGAATGATGTCCAGCAAGCACGACTCAACGCTTCGGCACACTATGACACATCCAATGAACTGTTTGCTGCTTTTTTATCGCCCGATATGAATTATAGCTGCGCTCACTGGACGACGGACCCTGCGGAGACACTGAAAACAGCCCAGGAGAGGAAGGTGGACACACTACTGAAAAAGCTCCGTCTTAATTCAAACCATCATCTACTGGAAATCGGATGCGGATGGGGAGACGTTATGATCAAAGCAGCTCAAAAATACTCTTGTCGAGTGACCGGCATAACATTATCCAGTGAGCAGAAGTCACTAGCGGAAAAAAGGATCAAGGATGCCAAACTACAACATCTTGTCTCCGTGCTTCTCTGTGACTACCGAGAAACCCCAGTGCCAGAATCTGGCTATGATCGTATCATTTCTATCGGCATGTTCGAGCATGTTGGTCGAAAATACTTGAATGAATATTTCAGGACGGTTTCTCGTTTATTGAATCCGACAACTGGCGTGCTTGTCATTGACGGCATTACGTTTACTAACAAGGTATGTGCTTCTATACACTGGGTATTTAGCGTCCTTGTTTGCGGTGCATACCATGGAATAATTTATGCTAACGTGAGCAAAGATGCATAAGACAAGATCTCCAGTGGATACCTTCATTGGACGATACATCTTCCCAGGAGGCTACCTGCCTTCCATCCATTCGCTGACTGAAGCTCTACACAAAGGATCAGATGGAACTTTAGAAGTTACTTTCCTGAGAAATATTGGACCTCACTACGGAAAGACTCTACTTGCATGGAAAGATAACTTTCAACGGAATTGGGACACCATCATGGCGGATTATATCAGAAAGCATCCGTCTGCTACTGGTGAGGATATCGAAGCATTTCGACGCATGTGGCTGGTATGTCTTATCGACTTGTACTCTAAGTGGCCCAGCTGAAATTCAAGTTAGTATTATTTCGTCTGCTGCGAGGCTGGGTTTCGCTCCCGCGCTCTGGACAACTATATTATTTGTGCAGCGCGGACCCCCGGATCCGCCATTCCATATACAAATACAGCCTTCCAGGAGATGTTGGACTGAGGACGATTACCGCCGGACTCTACGAAGCTAATTTGTAAGGAAATGCAGAAAGTTGGGAGTTTCAGCTTTTGCACAGTTTTCAGTCTATGTAAAGTTACACACCGCCTTCTTCTCTGGATAGTTGAGTATTCTTCTGGATGTTGGTAATCATTGAGTCTCGAGACTCGAGCTCTGGGCCTAACAGTCATCCAGCCTCACTTTCTCATGGGATGTCTTGTCTGGTTTTCGAAGTATGACAATTTTGGCTTGTTGCAGGTACGCATAATTGTTTTCTATAGCATTCAAACGGACATCGAGAAATCTCGTCGTCAAGTCTCCGTGTTTGATCCTTCGACGATCTGATCATCTTTTATAGCGGAGCACCTAGTCTGTTGTAACGTAGAGCTGACCACTATGTTTTAGATAGTAACTACACTTCGACCCCTGTCATAGCCAGGGCTGCTTCCACGTAGCGCGTAATACGTACTGCTATTTTCAGTGAAAATGTACGCGTAACACTGCGCAATGTAGAGAATCAGCAAATCGACTTCGAGCTGGTCTTAATCTGTGGAGATACCAATGGGACCCAATTCTCGCAAAGACCCCTCCACAAGATTAGAATATGATTTATAGTCAACTCTGCTAAAGTCGGACGTAGTAGCCTGAATACAGGACACAACTTTCTGAAAGATTTTGCGGAATCCTCCCTAAACCGTCAAAGTGAGAGAAAGCCGCTTGAATTCTTACCCTCAATATGAAGTCAGCGGTGTCATCAGCTTTCATCCGCGGTCTTTCCGCCTTGTGTACGGCAAAGAGCTGCCCCTATGACAACCTTCCTGCAGGGTTAGCCGCCATTGGAAATACAAAGCAGACTCTTGATGTCAAGTATCCTTTATCATCATGGGAATATGGAAAGAAGTCGTACTTGAGTGCGAAACCTGGACAACGTCTTTACTCTAGCGGTAAGAAAGTTCTAGCAACAACCTGATCAATTGAAATTTCTATCAAGACATTCACTTATCGTATTCTTTTATCTTGACTACAGAAACCGAGAATGCACCTCTGCCTGATGTTGCATCACTTTCCCCGTCACAGAATGGTACAGGAAAATACGTCTTCATCATGGCAGACCCATCAACCAATGCCACGGATCCTACCTATCCAGCACTCCACACTATATATGCCAACGTTACGGCGAATAGCACAGATGACTGGACCGTTCTTGCTCCTTATATTAACCCCGAGCCTACTCCTGGTCCTGCGCACAACTACAGCTTTCTCCTCTTCGAACAGCCACAAGCCCAATTTCAGGTTCCCTCGGAATATGCATCTTTCTTGCCATTGAACCTCAGCAACATCTATGCCAGACTCGGCTTCCCATTTCTTGACTTTATCAATGACACTGGTCTAGGCAAGCCAGTTGCAGGAAACTGGTTCCAGGAAAGTTCTGTTACAACAAACAGCACTAGCAGTAGTGCTATACCTAGTCGAAGCGTGAGCATTTGCTCCGTGACTTCGACTTCATCGGTGAGCGCAACTGGGACCGTCGGGAACTCCACTGCGATAGCGACTGGTACGGTATCGATCCCATGGAAATACCCTACTACGCCAACATCAACCGGAACTGGTACAAGCAGAGCAACTAGTTCAGTTTATACCGGACAGGCTCCTGTCAACAACCCAAGAATCAGAAAAGTTTTCCTAGGATTAGGTGTTATCGCTGGAGCCTTCGGTCTCTTTTAAAGGCCAATCTTTAATTGACATGTGGTCCACGATCCAGTATTAAATTGATTACGATCTATTTCAAAGTTCTGCAAGGCGATATGAATTATTTTTTGGTCTGGAGGGTTTCCTTTTGGTCTTTTAGGAATGGCTTTGCATGTTTGTCAATGCGTTGCGTATTGGTGTAAGCAAAATGAAGTTCATGTAACTAGTATAGGTAGGTATAGTCTAGAAAGCCATAATAATAAATCTTAATTACTTTCCGGTGCACGATCCAATGGATTTCTCTGTATTTCGACGCGAAGAAATCGGCGCATAGTCCCATTTGTTAATTGGTGTGATATTATCCATGTTAACCTCTCATGGGGCAAGCGTCGAGTCTCGGAAGATTGATAGGCAGCTACAACGACTGCGCCGCATGAGACTTCCTATTTCTTCGATAGTAGTCGCTTAGGTACTCCTGTTTATTCGTCGTGAAGAGAGATGACAAGCGAGAATCGCAGCTGACCGTCACTGTATGCATAATCCATGCGGTAAGACTTGAGCTAAACAAACGTCGGAGCTAAATTACTAAAATACCTAGGTAGTAAACCGAATACTAACGGTTTCCAAGGTTGTAATGGATATACGGTAAAGTTTGAACATCTACGGAGTATATTTACTTAAAATAGCAGTTGACACGATTATTTCCAACATATTCTTCTAGTTTAGACTTATTATTAGAGGATAGAACTACTTGTTAATATATTTTTTATATCTCTCTCGATTTCATTCGTATTTTTCATAGAATAATTACTCCAAGATTCAATTCCACATAGAACTTATCCACTTAGCCTACTCACATACCCTATGCTTCGCAACATCGTTAACCAGAAGAACTCCCATTATAATACAGGCAAGATCTTGGTCCAAGCTCATAACTATCAGAACAAAAACGGGAAACCGAATAGCAACTATATCAAAAAGGAAATTCCCTTGGTGGGGGATTCTGGTAATGATTTGTAACATGTGCGAACTTTCCGTATTCGCTCGAAATTTTTAACACCACCAACACCGGTCACATTCACACTGATAGCAACCACCTATCATGGTAGAGTATCATAGTCTTGCCCCTCAGTGTCTGCGCCACACTAGTCTCCTCTTTTTGATTGTCGCTTCATTATATCACTATAAGTGGGCAAATTGCCAATAGTGTTCCGAGTCCGCACTCACATATGTTTTTCTCAAAAGCGAACCCAAAAGATTAAACCAGGTATCCCTTCCAATACATGAGAGAGACATTGTTCCATCATCCTTTTTCGAAGCACAAACAATCTATATAAACAAATATGCTCACTCCGATCAACAATAAAGCTCTCATGAAGTTGCTATACATATTCGGTGGATTGAGTTCATTGGTAACGGCGTGGGTTTCGTGGATGGTATACGGTATGTTACAATCATTCCATATTCAACACCTACCGTATCTCAATCGTTGTCGTCACTATCATAAGTGTCATTTTCCGTTTCTCATATTCTGTTAGATTCCATAAGCCATTACAGAAAATATAACGCCCAGGCTGCAAGTGAATTGTCAAATGAACCGCAGCATGATATTGAGTATTATCTAAGGATTGCCGGCCATGCCTCTCTTATACTCTGGGTATTCATTTTCACACTTCGTGTTAGCGAACTCAAGATACATGGCATGAGGTTCAGGATACGTGGTGCGATAGTACAAAAAGACTGCTGATCTTTCTCGATGAGCGCTCGAAATTACGAATCACGACACTTTTCCACGCCTCACCGCATCCATTAGGCCCCCAATTTGTTTTCCTCTCGGACATACTATTAGATGTCAGCATTCACTCGTACGTTCCAACATACATAGGTTCTCAGGTGGTACACATTGATCGTGAAGTCATACATAGATGTCGTGGAGTTCATTGATACGACCATGTGCCACTATCTGATAGGGTCTTCCAGAATTGCATAGAACTCGACCTTTCTATTTCAAGTATTTAAGAAAATGGTCCTACATAATGTACACTTCCAATGGGAGCAAATCGATCACAATATAGTATGTATGGCGAATACAAAGAATGCTGATGTTAGGGTTTGGTAGCCACGTGATATTGAACTCTAAAATATGGCTGCAAGGCAAATTTATAGCAGAATAAAAAGAAACAATTCGGCTTTGGTAAGCTCTTTCTATCCATTTACAGCGTTTATAGATTAATCCGCCTTTCTAGGTAGTACTGTGGCATTTGATCAAAGGCGTGAACATAACGACAGCAATAGTCCGCAGATCACTCAGCGATAAGTCAAACATCAAACCAAGTCGAACTATCAATCAGTTTCATTTATTCGCCCCTGCTTCCATGATATTTCTAAATTTGGGATTAAGTGCTTTGCTAGATTGCCCGTGATTTACAAGTGATCATACCGTTTACTACACCATTTGGCCCTCAAAGCGCCTGAAGAAATTGACCAAGAAATCCGAAATGTCCCTGAGCCTCGAAGTAGACTAGTATTTCCATCTCATTTGAAACAGAATTTACGAAGGAAATAAGTGGCTTCGATCGTAATCACTTTTCTCTTCATTAGTTAGATAATTATGTGATCTATTCAATGTTGGGGCTCCATTAAAACATACCTATACGTCAGCTATGATACAGCGGATCGGTGGTTTCGTGGCACACTCTAATCTCCGACCAACCAAGGTCTAAGATAATGAGGCTCGATTTCTGATCGAACTTCCAGAAATTACGGTTTTTACATCCTTGGGGAGCCTGAATTGATCTCCCGATTAAGCTATATTACGGTTGTTGCTGAAGCTTCTTATGTCCGGTCTAGCGTTGTTCGTCGGTGTCTCGCGAACGGCCGAACCGAGCACCACACATCATTTATCATGACCAACACTATATAAGGAGCACTGGACTACTTTTCCTTAAGATAATTCTTTCTCGTTAATTAAATGACATCTACGTTCTCGCACTAAAGCGTGCATACATCTTTCCGGGGGAATTTCATTTGATTCTACACAATGTCGGCCGATGATTCATCTACCCAGGGGGAACTGGAGAGCCAACTGGCCCCCAGCGTCGAAAAACGCGCCGAGGAAGAACAGGTACAAAATGAACCTCAAGCAAAGCCCGCATGGACGCCAAGCCCTGCACCAGATGGGGGATTTACTGCGTGGTCGGTTCTTGCTGGGTCGTGGTGTGTTTTATTTTGCAGTTTTGGGTGGATTAATAGTAAGTTTTCTTTTTGATTGTCTTAGTCTATAGTACTAATCAGTCGCCAGGTGTCGGTATCTTTCAGAACTATTACGAGGCGACACTTTTGAACCAATATTCCGCTAGCACAATCGCATGGATTCCATCGTTGCAAATCTTCTTCATGTTTGCCATGGTACGTTGCAGCAATAGCATTCTCTGTGTGCCTGGTATCAATACATCGGTGAAGATCTTAACATTTGCACTTATCTAGGGTCCCATCATCGGCCAACTCTACGACCGATACGGACCACGCTACCTGCTCTTGGCCGGATCGTTACTGCATGTCTTTGGTCTTATGATGGCTTCTATATCCAAAGAATACTATCAAGTACTTCTTTCTCAGGGAGTTGTTAGTGCGATTGGGGTTGCGACAGTCTTCCAACCTTGTAAGCTTATCCATAAAATCTACCTCCGTATCACAGGGCTCAGTTACTAACGAGAATACTTCTTTTGCATAGCACTCAACGTTATACCAGGCTGGTTTGATAAAAAGCGCGGTATTGCTTATGGTATCGCAGCCAGTGGCTCTAGCATTGGTGGAATCATCTTTCCTATAATGGTGCAGAAGCTGATTGTCCAGGTTGGATATGGATGGTCGATGCGCATTGCTGCATTCATGATTCTTGGTCTTCTCGCCATCGCCAACTTGACAATTAAGTCTCGGCTTCCTCCACAGCCTCGCAATATGACAAGGGAGGAATTGGTGCAGCCATTCCGAGAATTCAGCACGGTTACAGTCATTGCAGGATTCCTTTTTCTTACTTTTGGTATTTTCATCCCACTCGACTATGTCGTTGTGGAAGCTCTTGAAACAGGGATGGACCCAAATCTCGCCCAGTATTTGCTTGCCATGCTGAACGCTGGAAGGTATGTTCTCAAGCTTATCATCATCGTCCACAATATAGGGACAAAAGCTAACCGAAATCTCCCTTGCATAGTCTCTTTGGACGATTGATTGCCGGTGCCCTAGCCGATACCTTGGGCGTATACAACATCTTTTCATTTGTATGCTATGTTTCCGGAATTCTGGTTCTCGCTTTATGGATCCCCGCCAGCGGAAATGCTGCCGTGATTGCCTTTGCAGTCATTTTCGGCTTCACTTCTGGCGCATATGCCTCGCTGATTGCGAATCTAATCGTCAAGATCTCGCCAAACTTCAAAGTGATCGGTTACCGCACCGGTCTCGCATTTTTATTCGGGTCGATTGGCGGATTGACGACCAACCCAATTGCCGGAGCTATCCTTCAGCGCGATAATGGATCGTACACTGGTATGAAGATCTTCTCCGGTGTCTGTGTCATGGTCGGAACAACACTTGTGTTTGTTGCTCGATTGCATCAAACGAAGTTTAAGCTGCTGGCTAAATTCTGATTGTTCCTGGGATGCTTTGGCCGCTAGTACCTAGGTAAAGGTGTTGCGAAGAGGCCTGTAAAAACTCCACTTAGATTTGTACAACACTAGATATAGACTTCTCTAATCATGTTTACTTTGTGAATACCATTATTTCCGTTTATTTGCCAACGTCCTCCATGACTCCTTGACCTTCAAACATCTAAATGTTTCCCGGTTTCAACCTTCCAACATTGAAGATTGAAATATATATCTACCAACATTTGAAGCCTCCGTCAACTGGTGGCTACCATCAAATTTCCAAGGTTTCATGAGAATGTCCATGTGAAGGTTAATTGATTGGGAGCAAGGATATGTAGTTATATTTCGTTCGTAGCCAAAGTATTCTTATACATAAGTAACCAAATACACGTAGCATCGAACTATCGTGCTGAAAATCTAAATATTCTCTGGTCATCTCGTATGTAGAGACTGCTTTCTATACATAGATTAGAGGTTGTATATGAACCATTGTTTCGTTATATCCAGCACATACGACCATAGGGTGTGGAAAACAGGGCTTCCCGTCCGCTCAGCCGTACTTAAGCCACACGCCGGCTGGTTAGTAGTTGGGTGGGTGACCACCAGCGAATCCCAGCTGTTGTATGTTTTTTGCTTATTTTTTTACCTGTATCGAGGTTTTCTTTGTTCTCTTCTGCGAGTAATTTTTGCTTCCAGTCAGCTCCTCGTCAACACCCAGACCGTGTCCATGCCCAAGTACCATCAGGCGTTGCAATTGGTTGTCTTAACTCCGTCCGGTTGCACTAATAGCGGGTCTTAGCTGAGGGTTTTATCATCTCCGACTCCTTTACAATCCTCCGAACAGCCGAACGGCCGACCACCGAGATATCTTCATGTTCCTCCTGAAAGGCCAGAACAGAACAGTCATCTTCATCCAGGCTGAACAATTTACGCCGACATGTCGCAATCTACTGTTCTCAGCAGCCAGAATGTTTCATCCCAAGCACGGACGCCGCTTGTCAGACGCTACAATGTAGAGCGATCATGCATCCGATGCCACGAGCGCAAGGTCCGGTGTAACAGAACGGTGCCATGCTCTGCTTGCACTAAAGCCGACACGCAATGTCGTTATCCCGGCCCAGAGAAGACGAAACGCCGCTCTCAAAGAGGAAAACAATCGCAGCTTTATGCTCGCCTAGACAAATTAGAGAGGGTCTTGCGTGTAATTCCTGAGCCGCCTCGCGTTGAGGAGGATGCTGGCCAGCTTGATGATACGAGATCTTCTGGAGAACCCCAATCACCATCGCCAGAGGTTTCAATCGTCCAACCTCAGAACCACAACAATCAAAACACACCGTCCGAAGATCAGCATCCAGTGTTGGCTCAAGGGTTTCTTGTAAAAGACGGCGTGACTACTCGATATATCAACGAGGCCCTTTTATCGCAAGTATTGGAAAAGGTAACCATTCCCTATTCAGGTCAGATCATTACACAACCGAACTCATTTGTTCTAGGAAAGTGAACTCCAATCCGCAATTGGCACACCAAACAGTGCAAGCACATTAGAAAAGCGACAAGCTACATTAGCTACATTTGGGTTCCGAGGCCTCATTTCAAATCCTTGTATATCCACAACAGATATTTCCACCCTTTTTCCAACAAGGTCGCAGGCCACGCGGCTGTGGCACGTGTGGTTGACCAATGTTAATCCCCTTGTGAGGCTGCTTCACGTTCCATCTACGCAACCTCTCTTTTTTTCTGCAGTAAATAATCCGACGCAAATACCTCCAGATTTCGGAGCTCTCCTCTTCTCTATATACTTTGCAGCCGTGACAAGTATAGATGATTCGGAGACCAACCTGATACTTGGCCAAGATCGGCAGTCGGCGCTGTACGCGTATCAGTATGGCCTTGAATTGAGCCTTCACATTGCTGGCTTTTCGGATTATCCCACGATAGCTTCCATACAGGCCATGTCAATGTATCTAGTATGTCTTTCTTGTTGATTGAGCTGTATGCAGTGGCTAACTCTCACAACTTTAGATGTGTCGCCGGAGTCTCAACAACGGCCGATCCGGATGGGTATTAAACGGCCTCTTAGTTCGTGCATCGCAGTGCATTGGACTTCATCGGGACGGCGAGCATTTTAAACTTTCTCCTATGGAATGCGAAATCCGCCGTCGATTATGGTGGCATGTTACGATTATTGATGGTCGAGTCGCAGAAGACCACGGGATTATCAATGGTGGCAACGGAAGTTATTGTGACACCAAGTTTCCCCTCAACATAAACGATACAGACTTGACTGCCGATATGAAGGCTCCTCCACAAGCGAGAGAAGCACCGACCGAAATGACTTTATCGCTGGTTTCGATCGAATCCAATCAAGCCTTGCAAGAACTTCATAACATCATCAGCCAGGGTCCGAATTGTACCGAGAAAGTGACACGCCTGAAGCAAATTTTGGAAGACTTGAAATCAAGAATGCAGGAGAAGTATTTCCGGTATTGTGACATCAACGTACCCTTACAAAGATATGCCTTCTTCCTAGGACAACTACAAATCGGCAAAATGGAAGCTATGATCCGGCAGCAATATCTCAAAGGCCGAGCGGCAGAAAACCCGTCTGAGCTAGCATGCGATGAATCTCTAAACCATGCCATTAAAGTTTTGGAGATTTGCTATATGATGAAAACAGATGAACTTTTCACCAACTATCTATGGTTTTGCCGTACATTTACCCAATACAGTGCCCTTACTCATGTTCTTTGGTCACTGTGTGTTTTTCCTCAGTCGGAACTTGCCGAAAAGGCATGGAGCGCAGTGGAGCGGTCTTTTGAGCTGGAGGAAAGGCCGGGCATGCCGGAACTCGGTCAAAAGTGGAATGTTCTTCTGAAGCTCAGAGACAAAGCCGTTTCCATTCGGCATGCATTGATGTCAAGTCAGGCTTCCGTGAATGAAGTTCACAGCTCGAGATTATCGCAGACGCAGACGGGAAATATCAATGAGGATATTTACAATATGGCATTGGCGGAGGGATTGATGTGGGATCTTGACTTTGATATGATTTCTGGGCTTCAAGCCTTTTCCGCAGAGCACGACCTTCAGGATCGAGGAATTCAATTATAAGGACTTATCAAATAGAGGACGGGATGTTCAAAAGTTATAACGAAGTCATGCCAATACAACAGCAGAATTTTACAGAAAATACCATAAAGTGAATGAAGCAGCCATCTTCGAACTTGAGCGATGAAAATGAAAAGTAGACTAGAATATGAAACATTGAACAGAACGCTACATTGGCCATCCTCCCAACAAGACACAATATACCTAAGGTATATTATGAGTTCATCTGTCAGAAAAAATCATCGTCATAAATCGTTTCAACCGGTAGTTTCAATGTTGTCGTCAAGCATCAATAAAAGTCTATCAACGTCAGTGCCTTTCTTCGAAAAACAAAGTAAGAGGACTCACCATCGTCACTACTCGGCGGTGATGGATATGAGCATTCATCGCAGTAGTAGTCCAACAGCTGGGTAATGATGACCTGCCGAGGGTTTTGCGTATCTATTGCACAGGTTGCACCAGGATGACATCTGCCTATGCGTTCGATGCGCCTGATATGTCCACAGGCGTAGAGGATTTCACTCCAGTGACACATCTAAGGCGTGTTAGTAGATGGCTTATATTGTGATTAGATGGATTTGACTCGCCGACCTTGATTCAAGTTTCATGGAATCCAGTTAGAAAATAGAGCAGCTGCCGCACTAAGCTTTGAACTAGCAATTATTCGTGGTGTAGGACGTTGAATATACTGTCAAAAAAGAGTATCGATGGACATGCCGAAGTGAATACTTTATATCTTGCTGTCGACTCCGTCATCATCATCCGTGTTATAACTTCTATAGTAATATCCTTCTGCGCCGTATTGTGGTGGACAGCGCCTCGACTGTAGTCGCTTTGACGAGAGCCAGGCAAGTGCCACGTAGTGGTCAAAGTAGATGGGTAACTAGTCATGAAGTCATGGCTTTTCGAGTTACTCATAGGTATCACGAAACTCAGGCAAGCAAATTGTAACGTGCACTAACATATAGATTTCAGGTTTCCCAAGGCTAGAGAAAGCTGCTGGGTAAGAGCCTCGTCGTACACCTTGCTGCCTGGGTAGATGGCACAGTGTTTATAATCAACATAGCGAAAGCCTTTGTTCTTGAGATGGGACCAAGGTGTAAGATCCAAGATTCACATGATGTGGATAATGATTACCTTATCAAAGTAGTCAATAGTGTTAAGCGCTGGATATAGATTGTATAAGCAATGTGGGCAAGTCTGAAACCATCTATGCCTTGGAGTACAGCCTCATCGCGCCGTTGGAGCAACACAAACCAATTGTTTGAACTTTCTTTGTTTAAAGTTGTGGCGTCATCCGGTCCCGCGAGGTCATCTGAAAATATTATTTGAAAAGATTTTGTATCGGTTGTGCTTCCAAGATAGGAGTAGGGATTTCCCGGAATGGAAAGCTTTTCCGATCCAGGAAATAAGTGATTACTGAAGCCAATCTTGTGACACAATGAAAATGTACACCTGAGGCTAGAAATGCTACGCCAAAGTGAACAATGTTATTCAATGTTGTAGAACGTGAAATCGATTCTAGTGCTAAAATGACAGTCTCTCTATATGATCTCATACATACATGACACGCAGCGAACCATTCAAGGACCCACGGGAGGCTGACTGGCAGACAAGTTGCACTGCCGGAACAACCGTACCTCGTCCGGGGCAAAAGCGCCAACTACAGAGTGCAGTACTCCGCGGTTGTTGAACAGGACCATATCACCCTCTTCCCAGTCATGTGCATAAACGTATTGCGGACTGATACCCGGTCTTTGTAGACGGTACACGATATCACGAACTTTCTCAAGATCGTCGATGACAGTGCCGTCTTTTAGATGAATCTTCTTGATGGCGGATGGGTGGACTTGGAGAGCCAATTTTCCCGTCACTGGGTTTTTCCACAGCATCGGGAAGACTTTGATCTTGCTGGGGTCGATGGGAGGCAGCTCGGTTTCGGCAAGTTCCCGACCTTCAGAATAGAGACCCAATCCAGTGGGTAGAGAACGTGCACCGCTTATCCAGATATATGGATGAGGCGCATATTCAATCTTGCTGGTGCGCACAAACTCCTTGTCCTCTCCGGATAGGTTATCGTACATTTGGTAGCCGCTGACGAATGCCGTCGTGCCTAGAGAGACATCGAGCACATCACCAGAGCCGTCGTCGTATCGAAGAGTCTGTCGACGCTTCGACGGCAGGACACAGCCAACAAAGTTGTCACAAATGGCGGATCTAGATCATAGAGAGCCGCATCAATATGCCAACGATAGAATCGCGTATATTCGAGTTCTTTCTCGTCGGAAATGACCTCGCGGTGGAATGTGCGATGGTGCGGATGGCGCAGAGTGATATCTTTCAATCCTTCGTACTCTTTCACAAACCCATTTCCGATCACCTGCACTTGTGGTTGATGTGGGACTGTCTTGAGATCGGGGTGCAGAATACTGCGTTTGGCGTCGAGCGTCTTGCCATGACCGTACGCGGTTGATGAAGGATCGAAGCGGCGGGTGAGTTCGTATTGCGCTTTGGCGGAAACATCGGGTTTGGATTTGATGACAACGACGCTGCTACGGTATAAAGTATCGTGGATGAGCTGGAAATCCTCATCTAGATAGAATACAGCGGTTAGTTTTGTTCATTCTTGTGAAATTAATTGGCGATAAGAAAAGCCTTGCCACTTACCCTAGGAGGTTACCGATCCCCGGAGTGCTCCCATTTGATTTTCACATCACACTTATAGTGTACCCTTTGCGTCTTGTCCAAGCTGTTTATCTAACTTACCCGAGAGGTTCTCGAGATCAACTCCAGTAATGATGGATCCGAAATCAATCGCGGATCCTTTGGATGCGGGCAAAGGTTGTACAGTTGCGGTGACAGCCATTGTGAATTATTTCGATTGCAGTTTCTTTTTCGAGCTTCCTGATCAAATCTTCCAGAGTTTCTCATCTGATCCGAGAGAGAAAAATCTGGTAGAGGTGTAATCATCTTGGATTTTATAGACGTCAGAAGCTCAACTTCTCTCGGCGGAAGACGCCGGCCGATCGGAGGTCTGCGATGTTCTACTGATATCGGAGCGCAATGTGATTGGTCGCTCGGATCTAGAAGAATCTGACGTTTTGATTGGACAATCGTCATACTTCATGAAAAAGAGATACCCTGAACAGTATGAGGTGTGAACTTTGAAGGAATAATGAATAGCTTGAAGAATTCTATGTCTGTGATACGCACTTGCTATAATAGTAGAGTGTGGGGATTCGACTCGTTCAGAAGGTTGTACCCACTACCCACTGATGTCGGCTCATTGTCACCAACTAAATCCTTGCTAACTCTTGTACAATATGCCAGGCCATCCTGAATAATCATCCGGCTTTGATTGGATGTAGCGTTTTAAAACGATTAACATGTCCCGGGGTACTTCTATGTAAAAATGGTATGTACCTTGGTGGCCATGGAAAGCCCTAACTCACATCCCAACCTTCCCGGAAAGGAAATTATCCAACAAGTACCTTGCAAGAAAGTCCTCCAAACAGTTTGTGCGGACTCTGACCTGTTCTCAAGGTAGCCAATAAAATTAACGGAGTTTGTCAGTGATACTCAGCTGTGTATAGGGTTAAGTTGATATTTGACTGTATCTGAAAGCTCTAGTACCTTGAGGGCTCGCTTAGGACTCTATGTCAAAGAACAGTCGATTTGTGTGGTTGTAGAATCTTCTCTTCGAATTTCTTGATCTTCAAATTTCGTACTTGCATGTAGTCTTCTCGACGTACAACCTATCCAGACACCTTCCAAGTTTAGCACAAAATGGAGAAGAACAGCGAGATCAAAGCGCTTCCCGTCACCCTTCTTTCGGGATTTCTGGTGGGTGCTCAATAATCTTCTATTTGCGAATTGGATACTTATATAAGATAAATAGGGAAGCGGAAAGACCACACTCCTTGAGCATGTACTCAAATCTACTGAACATGGCCTCAAGATTGCCGTTATTGTCAATGACATGGCTTCGTGAGTAGCCATCCTACTACCCTGTACAACAAAGGAAGACTGACCACAACAGACTCAACATTGACGCCGCACTGATTTCAAATCACAAGGTCTCCCAAACTCAAGAAAAGCTGATTCAGCTTCAAAACGGCTGCATATGCTGCACTCTCCGAGGTGATCTACTCGCCGAACTTGCGCGCTTGGCTCGCTCACCGGGCATGGTGGACTATGTCGTTATTGAGAGCACGGGGATCAGTGAGCCTATGCAAGTTGCGGAGACATTTACGTCGGAATTTACGGCTGCTATGATGGAGATTGATCCTGACCAGATGGATAGTACGGGACAGGAAGAGAGAAGAATCCTAGAAGAAGTGTATGTTCAATCTATATCAATTGACTCGCATTTACTGACGGAAGTCGTATTCCAGTGCGGAACTAGGAGGTCTACAGAAACTCGCCAAACTCGATACAACAGTCACCGTCATCGACGCTTTCAATCTCTTCTCTAACTTCCATACTGCCGAGTTCTTATCCGATCGGTACGGATCCGATGAGATCGCACCAGAAGATGAAAGGACCATCTCAGACTTGATGGTTGATCAAATTGAGTTTGCCGATGTACTCATTGTGAACAAGATTGATAGTGTTGATGAATCAGTCCGTCAACGAATTCGGGAACTGGTCAAGTTACTCAACCCGGACGCTAAGGTCATCGAGACCAGCTACTCTAAAGTCAATGTTGCGGATATTGTGCAGACCGGCAAATTTGATTTTGTCAAGGCCGCATCCGGGGCCGGATGGTTGAGGAGTTTACATGAGATGACGATGATGAATACTGCGGATGGCAAGAAGAGACTTGCCCCGAAGCCGGAGACTCTTGAGTAGGTTACCTTTTTCTTTCTTTTGAATATCGATGCAACTGCTGATAAGGTTTAGGTACGGCATCAATAATTTCGTTTACTCAGCGAGACGACCATTCCATTCTCGTCGGCTCTTTGCTCTCCTCCAGGACAAGTTCATCATACTCCAAGGTCGCGAGAACGAGGAGGCCGACGAAGATGACGATGACGACCAGGAAATGGATGATGCAGAAGAAGACGACAACAAGTCCGATGTAGCGGATTTTGATCAACTCGAGCCATCAGTCATCCTAGAAAATAAGAAGTCGCACCCAGCCTTTGGTCCTGTACTTCGCTCCAAAGGATTCTTCTGGCTAGCGACTCGTAGTTTACAATTCGGTGAATGGAGTCAAGCTGGTGGTATCCTGACCGTTAGCTGTGGCGGCGTCTGGTTCTCGGAGCTCCCTCGTGAGATGTGGCCCGCTGATAAGGACATTATTGACTCGATTGAGCGAGACTTTGCTGGTCAATGGGGAGATCGTAGACAGGAAATTGTGTTTATCGGCGAAGGAGTTGATACGCGCCAGATCTCGGCAGCATTGGACGAGTGTTTGTTGACCGATAAGGAAATGTGGCAGTGGGAAAGAATCATGAAGAATCCGAAAATGTCACCGGCACAAAAGGAGGCGGCATTGAATGAGTTGTGGGAGGACGGTTGGGAGGAATGGCCCGATGTGGATGTGGTTGATGTGGACGAGGACGAAAATGAGATGGAAGTTGATGTCCAGGCTGATAAAGCCAACCGACAGAAACGTCAAGCTAGCCATTATTTGGGCAGTGGACACAAGCATAACGGTCATCATCATGCACATTCTCATGCTATTCGAGCTTGATGTCATATGAATTATCGATACATAGATGAAACGAGTAATGCTAAAAAATGGGTATCTTGTTTCACTTCTATTGATTACATCTTTCAAAAGCCTTTCATATATGTACAAATTTTTAAGAGTTTCAAGTCTAGTTGATAAATCCCTTAGGACCAGCCCACGTTCCTTTCACCATGGACTTGTAATAGACCCAAGGGAAAAAGTCCTTCTTCAAATGGTAAAAGGCACGGCGAGGCTCAGCCTGGTCAATGCCAAATAGGTTTCCAAAAGTTTCTTTGGGTTCTCCGCCATATTTGAACTCGGCAAGAAGAACCTTTCCGTACTCGGTCAACAAAGGACACGAGGTGTAGCCATCGTATGTGCCCTCAGGCTCTTTGCCCTCCATAACCGACAACAAACTGCGAACGAGAATCGGTGCTTGGGACGTGATGGCAGCAGCGGTCTTGGAAGTGGGAAGACTTGACGCGTCACCGGCAGACCAAACATTGCTGTATTTGTTGTGGCGCAGAGATGCTTGATTGACGTCGACGAAACCAGCCTGGTCGGCCAGAGGACTGTTCTTGATGAACGCGTGAGGACCCATTTTCGGAACGACATGCAAGAAATCAAAGTGCTTCTTGATTTGATCTTTGCTATCCAGGCGGTTGAAAATGGCAGTGTTACCCTCAATGGCGATAAGATCGTGCTGGAACAAACCCTCAACACCTCGTTCCTTGCGCAGTTCTTCAAGTTTGGCACTGTACTTGGGAACGCCAAACATTCCAGGAAGACTGGTGGCGAAGCTGATCTTTATCGGCGAAGTAACAGTGTTTTCGGGGTTGTAGAGTCCAGATCTTTTCCAATGATCCAAAGCAAGCCACATGATCTTTTGCGGAGCACCTGCACATTTGACGACGCCGAGGGGTTGTGTGAATAGAGCATCTCCACCTCGTAGTTTCTTCACATTCGGGAAAACTTTGTCGCATGTGTCGTAACCATAAATCGATGAAACTAGAGCGTCTTTGTTTTTGAGAGCTTCCGGCAAGCCCTTGATACTGTCGAAGTTGACGTTAATGCCGGGCACGACAACGAGGTGGTCGTAGTTAAGCTTGCCGCCACTGCTCAGGGTAACCGAGTTGTCCTCGGGCGCAAAAGAGGCCACACCTTCGTTATAGAACTTGAACTTCGAATCCAACAGGCTGTCCATTGGACGTCTGAGTTCTTCCTTGGTCTTCAAACCTCCTCCCACGAGAGTCCATCCTGGTTGGTAATGGTGCCATGTGGCGGGTTCGATGACAGCGATATCGTCCTGAGCAAACTGGCCGTGTCGAAGAAGCTGGTGACTGATGGTTAAACCGGCAGAGCCACCACCGACGACGACAACTTTGTGGTTGCGAGCAGTAGCGACTGGGGAAGCTGTTGCGAAGTGTCGGATCGAGGGGATCGCCTTTGCGGCGGCGGTCGCCGTGCGGTTGGTAAACATTCTGGTGTGAGAAGTGTAAAGAGTGACAAGCAGTAGAAGAAGAAAAGATGGAGGGGCTGAGGGAGAGAAAAGGCAATGTATATGTGCTCGATTGTACCTGCCCAGGTGAGCTCCTTCCTGCCATGTTTTATATGTGGGGCAGTTCCTTCCATTTTTTTTTTATTTTGTGCCTATCGTTCGCCCTAAAGGATCACACCATACGCGGGGCTTCTGATTGGCTTTACGGGCAATTAAGGTAGGACATGTGACTGCCAAGACCGGTATCTATTGGGGGTGGCAGCCCCTACTCCCCCGACTCGGCCGAGTCGCGCTAGCCGGATTGGGAGCGGTGGGCTGATTGAGCCACTCGATTCGGCCGACTCGCTGATAAGCTCAAAGTCATTCAACCAATAATAATGCAATGCGGCGTAAAAGTGGATCGCCGACCATTTCGGCAAGCGGGTCTGGGTCGCCGACTGAGATCTCCTGTTTATGTCATTTCAACCTGCCCGACCATTGTCAGCTCATTGTTTATGCTGATGATGCTGGAGGCAAGCTCAAGCCGGGGACGTACTGACATGGCTTTCCATTATAAAGTGTGGCTGGACCTTATTCTTGTACCAGCAACCATCTGTATATCTTGATCTCCTCAACATGTCTGTGCGGCTGTCTACTGTGACACCACTACGCCATTGCCTTGACACGGCTCCTAGCCCTCGATTTGTGACCTCTTATCTTTCACGGAATTACTGCGTGGCAAGTTCATTGAACCAGCAATTGCCAATACGGACTTTCAATCTCCCCAGGACAAAGAGTTCACGACAAAACATTCGAAACACACCCATTCTGCCTAGAACCACCGCACCTCGTAACACCGCCCAGATGCAATCATACAGCACCCAGCCGTCTAAAGAGAGCGGCGAACCGGTCATCCATGACGTCTTTGAGAGCAACACGGGAACGTGGCAGTACATTGTTGCCGACCCTTGGACATTGAATGCCATTATTATCGACCCGGTGTTAGACTACGATCCATCCACACAAACAATCAGCACGCATTCTGCAGACGCTTTGATGTCACTTGGCAAGAAGAACAACTACATGGTCGACATGATCCTTGAGACACACGCCCATGCAGACCATATCACCGCAGCGTCCTACTTGCAAAGGCGTCTAGCCCAAGATCAGGGCATCAAGCCTCGCATTGGAATCGGAAAGCGGATCGGACAAGTGCAAGAAACGTTTGCACAGAGATACGGAGTTCCACCAGAGGAATACCACGACGTCTATGACATCCTATTCGATGATGATGAAGTATTCAAGATTGGTGACTTGTCAGCCAAGGCCATTCACCTTCCGGGTCACACTCCCGACCACTTGGGTTATAAGATTGGAGGTAAGACATGAATCAAGCATGCGATTGATGATCACTCGGCTAACATTTTTAACCAGATAATGTGTTCTGCGGAGACTCACTTTTCCATGTGGATATCGGCACCGCCCGATGCGACTTTCCTGGCGGCAGTGCCAATCACCTCTACAATTCCGGGCGAAAACTCCTGGAATTGGCAGAAAACGTGAAAATATGGACAGGTCACGACTACCCGCCCGCTGGACGCGAGAAGCCGGTACCTTGGATGAGCGTGCAGGACCACAAGCAGAACAATGCACATATCAAGGAGGGCATAACAGAGCAAGACTTTGTGGCTCTACGTACAGAACGGGATGCCAAATTAGCAGCGCCTCGGCTACTCCACCAGTCTTTGCAGATGAATATCCGCGCCGGTCGACTTCCAAAGACGACGGATGTAGGGTTCCGCATGCTTCATTTGCCATTGAAGTTGAATGGCGTCGAGTGGTAGTGTGAGTGATTTTTGTGTACATACCTATTCGTCCTGTCACCGTCATATTCGGATTCGCATATTAAGCGTACCGATACCTTTGTAAACTTGAAAGTGTATATACCATACAGGAATCAATAAGATCTCCTGAATCCGGCTATTTATCGTAACGATGCGAGGCGGCGTAGGGATAAATCGTACAGAATAAAATAAAGCGTCATTTATAGAGTCATGCATATGTTCCGAGTTGATTTCAGGCATTGGAAGGTGAACAAAAGAAGTGCCAGAAAAAATAAAGGCCGGCGAAATGCAGGCCTGAGGCCACATCGGGGCTAGCGCTAGTCTCTGCTGGGAAATTGGTACTCCGCCTCCTTCCCCGACTCCCGACGCCTTGTCCACGATCGTTTCTTCTAACTTCTAACTTCTTTACTACGCACAACGCACTACTCTACTACGTATAATCAACTCTCAGCTTGCTCCACACTCAGCTCGGTCCACTCTGCATGCTTAACTTTACCCTCTCACATTAGTCGAATTCTGGGGTACTTTCTGGATAATGTCACTTCCGCTTGTCGCGCTCTAGCCTTGCGCTGGCTGGGTTTCTTCCCGCGATACACCCTCGTCACCGGCTGGCTCGTGTCAGCTGAGATGGACAGCTTTGTCTCTCAATTCTTACATATTGAGTCAATTGCGCCGGATCATTCGCGAGGTGATGCATGGCAGTCCATATGGAGAACTCACAGACCGACACATTCCAGTCGCCGCCGGAACGGCCGCGGATTACCAAGCAGGCTGCATGCATCTTGTGCCACAGTAAGAAGCTGAAGTGTAATCGTGCGCCGGACCAGGTCCGGTGCGAACGGTGTACGCAGTTCCGGACGGAGTGTGTCATTCCCAACCATCCATTGGGTAGGCAGAAAGGGGTTAAAAAGTAAGTTGTCAATATTCACCAACCATAGAATTGCGAGGAGGAAACTCATTTCATATAGCAAGCGAAAGGGAGTCGACAAGGCACTACATCAGATCGAGCAGGCGATCAAGAAGTCTAAACATTCAACCGGGGACGAAGAAGAAGTTGGCGATCCTGTGAAAGTCATTTCGCATTTACAAGACTTACTGGACAAAGCGCAAAGACAGCTCGCAAATCGAGAATCAGTTGTTCAATCCAATTCTTCTGAGAGCAATGCAACACCCGGCATGTCCCAGTCGCAACAACCCAGTGCAGCAAGGCTTAGCACGGATGATGTCGCACTGGATGATGCCGAAAATCCTCTACAGTTACTTGCTCGCGCTTCAGATTTGCAATTAGTACCACCTGCGATTGCCCGGGCATCGAATTCACCCAATTCATTGTCCTCGCCCGGCACCGTATATATGAACCATCCAGTGCGAGGCGTTGACTCTTTCTTTGTCCCGCTCAAGGCGAGTCTAGATATTGGACCAGAACTGGACCCTGTAGATCTCGGCTTAATCACCTTGGAGGATGCCACCAATCTTTTTGCTTTGTATGAACTCTAAATATTCTTTCTGTAACCTGACTGACCAAGGATCCTAGTTTTTACGAGCGCTTATCACATACGCGTTGGGGCTTCGACCCCGTTATTCACACTGTATCATTTGCCCGAGCCCAGTCATCGTTTCTATTTACATCTATATTAGCTGCATCAGCATCCTTTCTGCCATCTACAGAAGCTCTTTCAAGACGACTATCGTCCCACGTCAAGATCCTAGCACAAAATGTCATTGCACGCCGTCATCGGTCCGTTGAGATTGTGCTCGCATTCATGGCAAACGTCCCCTGGATGGCCCCCGGGAAGGTACTTGGGGATGATGACACCTGCTTGTACATCTCTATGGCATTGAGTATTGCTCTAGATCTATCCTTGAACAAGGTAGCAACGTTGACGCAAACAGCCACTGGAGGCCAGTTTGCCAGAGCCGATTGTATCGATGCTCGAAGAGCTTTAGCGATGGATGGATTTGAAGACGTTATGGCGACCTCGGAGTATGGTCGCAGATTGCTTCGTCGAAGAGAAAGAACTTGGATTGCTCTGTTTGTTGTCGAGAGAGGGTAAGCTACCGCTCCGCCCTTAAATTTCAAGAACGGAATCTTACGACCATAGTGTATGTTTGGCTCGCGGGCGAAGCTATTCAGTACCCATAACGGCACTTTTGGAAAATTGCGACAAGTGGCACTTGGCAGACAGAGACATTGCAGACCCGCGTGATGGACAAATGAACTCTATGGCTATACTACGAAGAGACCTTGTATGTCCTTCGCTTTTTTACGAAAATGTGTTGCTTTCTGACTACTATTAGGACGGGCTTCTACGCAAAGTTCGACGTGCATGCGATGACTATCGCAAAACGGACAATGGAATTGACATTGCTCGCTCGTAAGTATTTCATCTATGAATTCAAATATTGGATGGATCTGACAAGGCAGAATTAAATCTATGATTGAGAGCTTCTACGATTCGTGGTTCGCGATGTGGGCTTTATCTATTAGCGAAGGTGAATGTAAGTTGTGCCCATACCAGCGAGGAAGGCCGTTTGACTGATCTTTATAGCACGATCTCTGCCACCCTATGTCGAGATCTTGGTCACGCATACACGACTTTCAACATATAGTAGCGTTATCAACCATCCAACAGCCCCACCTGAAGTCCGTTCATTCTTCCGGTCGGAGGCTCTATCATCGGCACTCAACGTTATGCGCACAGCTACCCAGGGAGAGTCGCGACTCAAATCCATGCCGAACAATACCGTGATCATGATCTCCTTTGCTGCTTGTTCAGCTCTGAGTCTCGGCTTGGCAGCAACCAAGCAGAACGAGAACCAGCTGGCGCCCAGCGTCCTGAAACTTATTACAGAAACAGCCGATGTCCTAGAAAGGATAGGGGCTACTCCCCGCCACCGTAATGGTGCCTCAGTTCTGTACGGACGGTTTCTGCACGAGCTTGTCGCCCGTGCCCGTGGTCAACCTGATGGTTATCACACGCCGCAGCTACAGCAACAGTCTCTGACCTTGCAGTCATACCGCACGCCTAGAAACTACAGCCCCAACGACTCCCGCGCATTTACACAGGGTTACTTACCACACCATCCTCCGCCGAACATGTCACCTTCAACTCAGCACATAGGGTACCCTCTAGGTCAACCATTACAATTCTCCTCCATGTCAGGAGATCAAATCGTCGATGCTGTGAATAACATCTCACTGCCGATGGGAGATGCGGGGACCATGCTACCAGACTATCAAAACTTTCCACTGAACGAGATGATGCTCTGGGAATGGTTCGATTATTCGAATACAGCCGATTTGAATTTCATGTGAAATCATATAGCCATTTTTTTGCGCTACTGTGCAAGTAAATACCAGAAACCTTCTGAGTTTCCAAAATATATTATACACATGACCCGTTGACTGTTGCGACAGCCTTTATCTGTGATTCTCATAGAGAGCTATCCGAACTCACTTTGGAGCAAACCTCGGCAGCCAGAAGTAGGTCCGGCCGAATGTCGTCACGCCGGATTGTTTGCCGAGGAGAGCTGACTGTATTCCTCGACTTGCCTCTTTTTTTTTTTCTTCCTTCGAAAAATATTTGTATATAAATGAATCAATTCCAGAAAACTATCCATGCGCAATAATTTTCTTTTGCGAATTTGATCTGATTATCTTGCACTGAGCAGCATGGCGGCTCGTCTGCCCCGAACAATGGCCTGTCCGGCCCTCGTATTGCGTCGGCATTTGTATACTTCACTCCTCCTAACCACATCGAAAACAACATCGTACCTCCACCAAAAACCACTGAGAGCCTCACTATCTCATCGCGCATATACAACAACGCTACCACGCTATTCTGAACCCCTCGCACCCAGAATAGTCCGCGGCGAATCCAAACTCTTCTCCTCCGTCGACGACGCGGTCGCCGACCTCAAATCCGGCTCGACTATTCTCTCGGCCGGCTTTGGATTGTGCGGTGTAGCTGAAACACTCATTCAAGCTATTTCTCGCCGCGGTCCTCAGGGCTTACATTCCCTTACAGCCGTGTCTAATAATGCGGGTGTCGCTAAAGTGGGCGGATTGGCTCTGTTAGCCGATGCCGGACAGATATCGAGGCTTATCATTTCGTTTTTGGGAAATAATAAGACGCTCGAGAAGAATTATTTGACGGGCAAGATTGCGATTGAGTTGTGTCCTCAGGGCACGATTGCGGAGCGGATTCGGGCTGGTGGTGCGGGTATTCCTGCTTTTTATACGCCTACGGGTGTGTCGACGTTGTTGCAGGAGGGTCAAATTCCGGTCAGATTGAGTAGTGATGGCAAGGTGTTGGAGCATGGGAAGAAGAGGGAGCTGCGTGAGTTTAAGGGGAGGAAGTTTCTTATGGAGGAGGCTATTACGGGTGATGTGGCTATTTTGAGAGCGTGGAAGGCTGATGAGGCTGGTAATTGTGTATTCAGGTATGTTTATTCTCCGGGAAAAAGAAGATCTATAAACTGATATGAAACACAGATATACAACCAAAGCCTTTGGCCCTATCATGGCCAAGGCAGCAACCCTGACCATCGTCGAGGCTGAAGAAATCGTGCCTGTTGGATCAATTGATCCCAACGACGTCGATCTACCAGGAATATTTGTTGACCGAATTGTTCCTGCAACAGCCGAAAAGCACGTCGAAATCAAAAAGCTACGAGAAGTGGATAATGGACCATCCGCAAAGAAAGAAACACCGGAAATAGTACAGAGAAACCGAATCGCCAAACGCGCTGCTAAGGAGCTCAAAGAGGGCTACTATGTTAACCTAGGAGTTGGTATTCCTACACTTGCTACCTCATTTTTGCCCGAGGGTCGCACTGTTTGGGTGCAGAGTGAAAATGGTATCTTGGGCATGGGCCCGTATCCTACCGAGAGTGAAGTGGATCCGTATGTTTGATATCCTCGAGAATCATGATTTCAGTCGACTAACTTTGGTCAAAGGGATATTATCAATGCCGGTAAAGAGACCGTCACGCTTGTACCGGGTGCCTCGACCTTTGATAGCTCCGAGTCATTCGGAATGATTCGCGGTGGCCATGTCGATGTCTCTATCTTGGGCGTACGCCATTCGACCTGTCAAAAGTAAATAACGGTACAGTGCTAACGCATGTTGCAGGCCCTCCAAGTCGCCGCCAACGGCGATCTGGCAAATTACATGATCCCGGGTAAAGTGTTCAAGGGTATGGGTGGTGCGATGGACCTAGTCTCCAATCCGAACAACACCAAAATCGTCGTTGCGACCAGCCATGTTGCGAAAGATGGGTCGTCGAAGATTGTCCAAAAATGCGGCTTGCCGTTGACAGGGGCAAGGTGCGTTAGTACGATAATTACTGACTTGGTGGGTTTCCTCTTTCCTTAGCGTCGAAACATCTTGATAGTAGACGGAGAGACTAATTGGCGGCGAATATAGGCCGTGTTTGAAGTGGATCGAGAAAAGGGCGAGTTGACGCTGACGGAGTTGGCGCCTGGAGTTGATGTGAATGAGATTAGGGCTAAGACTGATGCTGAGTTTAGAGTTGCTGAGAATCTGAAGAGCATGGAGTGACTGGATTTTGGCGCACAGATAAACAGATGTTTGATGAGATATACTGACCCCTGCAGTATGCACTGTGCATTCATGTTAGCATTGTATCAAGCGAGATAAGGGATGAGTCCAGGCCTGGCTGTACGTTAACGGCCGACGTACTTTCCAAGGTTGTAAAGCCGCGTTTCGGAGAATAATAGTACGTACGTAGTAGCTAAACAGTAAATACCGCAGTATCTCAACAATCAAATTGAATGACTTACATGAATAAATCTCATTATTCATATCTAGCCTGACTTGTCATACACATCTACTCGCTAAAGCGACTAAACAGAAGATCATCCCACCATTATTTCGTCCGATGCTCCGGCGGCGCAGACTATGTATATTCACTGGCTCAATTAATCCCTACCAGTCTGGAGGACCGGAGCAGGGCAGCAGGCAATCAATGACCTTGTTTCTATAAGCAGTCTTTCTATCCCCTCGAGTCCTTGTACGTACAGTACCAAACCACGACGCTGACTGACTCGGTCTTTCTTCTGGCCTCCGAACCACTGCGTGTATCCACCTTTTGTGGTCTGAGCCTTCTGTTACTCCGCAAAATCATTCTCTCCAGACAGCTTTCCCCAGAATCCTTGGTCTTCTTGGAATGTTCTTATATTCCACGTGTTTTCCATTGTCATCGTCCTCTTTTTTCTCGCCTTATCCTTGTTTCTCGAGTTGTACTACCACATTTCTCTGGGCGTGTTTCTGAAACAAAAGCTCAACAAAACTGCCATCCCGTTTCCGACCGGGAAATCAAATAGTTGATTTTCGCAATGGAGAAATCCCCACAAGAAGAGAAGTTTGAGGGCACCATGTCGCCACCAGCGTCTCCTGAGACGGAGAAGTCGCCTGAAGTCAAGAAGATACTTTTCAAGACTGATGTTAGGTATGATTATGCCCGCCGATAATTGATTCCTTGGACATTCATGTTGACCAACCACGCAAAGGATATTACCCATCCTTGCCTTATTGTTTCTATGCTCTTTCCTCGATCGGACGAACGTCGGAAATGCCAAAATTGTCGGTCTCGAAGCCAATACAGGCATTACCGACCATCAATATGATATTGGACTGGCAGTTTTCTATCTGTTTTACGTGTGCAGGTAAACGCCTTGTCCGCTTCGCTTCTGGATTCCGGTAGAATACTGACTTTCGCCAAAATAGTGAATTGCCGAGTAATCTCGTACTAAAAAGGGCATCTCCGAGAGTCTGGCTGCCATTTCTCACAATCGTTTGGGGCATAATTACCATGTGTCTTGGCTTCATTAAAGGTTTCGGCTCCTTTGTCGCTGTGCGAGCGCTACTTGGTATTGCGGAGGGAGGTCTGTTACCTGGAATGGTATGTAGTAATTCGCATGCTACTCGGTGATTGACTCTTAACAAAAATCGTAGGTTTTGTATCTGTCGTCCTTCTATAAGCGATCAGATCTTGCTCTCCGCATTGGTCTGTTCTACACTGCAGCTTCTCTTTCAGGCGCCTTTGGCGGTTTGTTAGCTAGAGGGTTGATCGAGATCGGTCCTCGCGGAGGCCTCGAGGGCTGGAGATGGATCTTCATCATTGAGGGTTTATTGGTTTGTCCCCAACATACTCCGAACTTTTTGACCCCTCGGGCTGATGTTTCATAGACCGTTGTATGCGGTCTCATTGCTGCTATTTTCCTGCCAAATAATCTTGTAACGGCCAGATTCCTGACTCCTATCGAACGTGAGATTGCGTTGGAAAGAATCCGTCAGGACCGTCCTAATCAGGATGATGCCAAGTAAGCTGCCTGATGAAACATTGAAAGGCGTGTACTAACGAGACAAGCGTCGAGCACGAGCCTTTTAAATGGTCTGAAGTCATCCGTGGTATTACGGACATCAAAATGTGGCTTTCGGCATGTGCTTACTTTGCAATCTTGTCGGGGCTGTACTCCTTTGGCCTGTTCTTGCCTACCATCATCAAGGACTCTGGCTTCACCACGAATGCAAACAAAGTCCAGCTGTGGTCTGTCATTCCGTATGCAGTGGCTACAGTATTTACTGGTAGGCTCAATCATATCCTTTCAATAAATTCACAACCGCTCACAATGTCATAGTTCTCGTCGCATTCCTTTCCGACCATCTCAAACTCCGTGGCACATTGATGCTCTTCACACTCCCATTTGCCATCATCGGCTACGCCGTCATTGCAAACACCTCCAACTCCCAGGTCGGATATGGAATGACCTTTCTCATGTCCACCGGCTTATATGCTAGCGTTCCATGTGTCTTGGTTTGGAACTCAAACAATTCCGCTGGTCACTACAAACGTGCAACGACATCTGCTATGCAGCTTGCGATCGCAAACTGTGGTGGATTCGTGGCTACGTTCATTTATCCTGCCAAGGATGCGGCTTCTCTTTACCATCGGGGACATACCGTGGTCCTCAGTTTGCTAGTTGCTGCTTGGTTTTTGTATGTTCTTCCCATTCCAGCTGTGACACGAGATGAGTTGCTAATGAAGATAGGATCTTGTTTAATGTCCTCTATTGCCGCAAGGTTAACAAGGACAAGGCAAACGGAAAGTACGACAAGTATGTTGGATACAACGACGACCGCGACCCGAAGTTTGTGTTTATTCTGTAAAGGACTACCATGGTCATGAGTTGGGTGTATAAAATCAAGTGTTCTTATTGATGCCTGCATATTGAGGCATAATTTAGGGTTGAACGCACCACGTGCTCTGGTTATAAACTTTATAAAACCTTGTTGGTAAAATGGCTAGACGAGGCTGTGCTCATAATCGACGAATTTCAGAAAGTGAACCCCAATGGACATTTAATTGATCCTTCAAGATGACTCTCGGCGTAAGCCCGAGAGGCTGGAGCTCGCACGGCTGACTGGATTAGGTTAGAAGTGCCCACATCGCAATTATCTTGACTTCGTTAGCTTGGATTTTAGTCTATTTCTTTCATCATTTTGTAAGAGGCTGAGAAGTATAAAGTCGAGAGATTCGCCTCGATCTATTTCTTTCTTGTTGATAGAATCATTCAATCCATTACGCGGACAATCTCAGCTACCTATCTATACACAGCATCATCGGCACCGACAGAGCACTCAGATTTTCAACAATTCATCTATTTCTTTTTCATCTCCATCCCGACTTAAGATTCATAATGGCTTTCGAAAAATCAAACAATCCGTACTTCAACGGTTCTAATCAATTCGCTGAACAAAGTGACAGCTCCGACCATACTCCACTCTCCGATGATCTCCATACAGAAGAACAACCGCCCGCATATACAAACTCCAATCCAGAAAGTATAACAAGGACAGAAAAGACGCCAGTGTCAGAACCCACACAGGAATCATCACAATCACGATTCGCACAACCCAACAAAAAACCAATAGCCATTCCCGCGGTGGACTCTTCTTTCGACTCACCCTTCATGCGCGCCTATGCGCCGGTATTGAAAGACTACAAACTACCGCAAGAAGTCTTTTTTAGTTTTTTGGACAGATTAAACAAGGCAGTCTCAAGCAGTCCGCCATTACAAGTTCTCGATGCCACGGGTGGCGTCTTGAATGCTGTTCCCATTCTCTTTCCTCTCCACTGGATCGGATCTGCTGTTAGCGGGATTGCGAAGTTGGGCAATTCGGGAGTGTCTAAGAGTCGCACAGACAGTCTTTTGAAGGACGCGAATAAAGATATTTTCGGCCCGAGAGGGTTGAAAATTGAGGTCGCGAAGTTGGATGCTCTTGCGCATATAGCCAAGATCCCTATTCTCGACTCAAGAGGGAAAGTTAGTCGTCAAGCGCCGTTATTGCAGCAATTATCAGCCGTCGAAGCTCGACCTGAAAGGTTTAGTGACGCTGCGGAGGGAAATATTGAAATGGCAATGGATGCGCAGCAAAGACGTCTTCGGATTCTGCAGCCGTGGATAGCGGATCTGGAACTTGATATATTGCCCTGGACGTCGCAGTCAAAGTTGACTCGGTTTAATGCGGCGCTCAAGAAATATAATGGTACGGATGATAAAGAGTCAAAGGGGAAAAGGAGGCGGGAGAGAGACTCCAGACAGAATTTCAGGAGTGGGAATGAGGGTCAAGACCAAGATGAAGAGGACGATGACCCGTTCCGCAAGTGTCTCTGGCTTGTTATTCGGGAGGTTTAGCCTTGACGCAGTACTCGGTTGATACATCTTAACCGCATTTTGTCTTTCTTACCTAATTATACGAACTGTCCAGTGCGATCATGTGTTAGCTACATACCCAATCTCGAATCAATGTTTACTCATTTATGGATGCGGTTGTATGGACTCACAGTCAGATGCGATTGATTTCATTCTAGTATACTTAAATCAGAACAAGTAAAAATGGAAGGAAAAGGAATATTCAAAATAATAGGAATTAGAGAAAATCCGGCCAAGTTTCCGCCACGACCGTCGCGTCAAAATACTTGTCAGTCCCTGCTTTGTCTGAAGTCGTTGGTGACTCCTTGGATCGTTGACTCATCTATGTCGTGTCACCTCATAAGTCACATCGATCGAGCGTTCATCCTTGAACCCATCCTCGAAGAAGCGCACTTCTTCTTCACTGTTAATGGGAAGAGAAACATTCAGCAGACCGTAACTGAATTCCTCCACGACCTCTAATATCGTAGGAATCACGGAAATCTCGTTGTGATAGGGTTTCATCTGCGGTTTGTTTTCTTCTGGTCCCCATCTGATCTCAAATTTATAGTGAAAGGCGTCTCGGTTGTCATGGGCAGTCTTTCGTTATTCAAATGGGCCACCCATATTAGAAGGAAGACATCCGACGTACTGTGGCGTATGAATGTTTCTGGGAATAGCGCCAGAGCCCTGTCCGGAGAGCGCGGGTCCAATGTTTTGACTTGGACTAAATGATTATGCTCGCATGTCTTCTTCAAGCCGTATTCCATGGCAAAGACATAATCCTTGTCCAAGTCGATATCGATATAGTTGAAGGGCATATCCGCTTCCTAAACTTCCTTCCCTCGCGTTAATCTGAAGCCAACCTTGATATTTTCCCTGAGATCTTCGAAATATTTTCCCCAGGGACTGGACATGGCTTGAACTTCAACCATTCTAACTACCGCAGGAATACACAGCATCCCCACGATAGCCTGCTTTGCCTCAAAATTACTTTCGACGGCGTCCACTAACGGGACGTCCGTGAAGTGACCGCAAAATTGTGGCGACTCCCTTTTCACGTACGTGACTTCCAAGTCAACACTAAACGAGGTGCGTTTTGTAATGGGCTTTACGTCTTCCGCTTGCCATTGTACGATAACTGCAAAGACCCAATCTGCAGATTTGGTTTTGGACACAAAGATCTCGTGAAACGTAAATCCCATCTCAGGTTGGGCAGCATTGTCAAAATGGTCTTCAATCAACCGAGTGTGTTTTGGAAGTCTTTTATAATCCGAGCTTTGGTCTTTGAAGATAGCGAAAGGTTTGGAGTCATTTATGATCGGACTCTGGGATTCAGGGCGTTTTTTTTCCTTCCGACATTTTGAGAGCAAGGAAGCTGTCAACCTTCAGGTAGTATGTCTGGTTTGTGTAATTGGAGATTATATCGCACTTTATATACTACATATCTAACATCAATGACTCCAAAGTCCGAGTCAAGTTAGGAGTCATCGTAAAAATTACAATCATACAAGAGTCATGAAAAGTCAAGTCAGATAGAGTTTATTCGGGGGCTATTGGGACTAATACACAGAACATATTTGGGAAGACCGAAGTAAGCTCAGAGGAACTTTGTTAAAGAATATCCTAGTGAGAGCCTGTCAGTGTGATCAATTTCTGTCCTAAGGCTGTGCTAATCCGCCAAGAATAAAAAGAAGTATCAAATTAAGAATTGAGAGAAATCAGCCGAAATATTGATGGGACGGCCTCTTTGAATATCTCGCCAGTTGCCGCTTTGCTTGAAGCTGCTAGTGATTTGGCATCATTGCAAGCTCTGGCGTGTCAAGACGTATTATACCTCCACCGAAGCCATGCATGCAAACGCCTCCTCGAAGAACAGAACTTCATAGGCATCACGGATTGGAAGTGAAAACCCAAAGAACGCAATGCTGCATCCAGCAAGTGTGTGGACCGCCCAAGGATAGAAGGCCATAATGTCGGCGTGGTAGGGCTTTGCCATCCGCTTCTCTTCCTTGGTCCCCTTTTTGATTTTCAATTCTATGGTAAATGGTGTGTTGGTCGTCACTGGCTATCTGGAATCTTTGTTCTCAATTGTAACTCGAATGTAGACTTTACCGCTGACTCCCTTTCGTAGGTAGAGATCTTCGTATAAAAAGAGGGACTTGTCGGGGGATGATCGCTCCACCAGGTTGACTCGAATAAATCCATGTTTGCGAGCAAATTTCCGTATGGCGTATTCTGTGGCCACGGTGTAGTGAGGGTCAGTGCCAGGGTCAGAATACCTAAATGGCATGTCGTATCGGTGAAACTCCGATGCTTGCTCGATGGTGAGCCCTACCTTGAGATCCTCGGTAGGGCGATCAAACCATTTTCCTGGACGGGGGTTGATGTATTGCACTTTGTGCCATTTGAAATCGATGAGAATACACAAGACGGCGACAAAAGCCCGAGTTCCATTGCTGACCTCGCACTCGATCACATCCATCACTCCGACATCTTTGATGGGCTTGGTAAGTTTTAGCCAGCCATCTCCGTTCTTGACTTTCACAGTCAAATCGACATTGAATAGCGTGTTCTTTGTGATTGTGTTTGTCTCCGAGGTGCCCGACAGTCGCTGTTCGACAATAGCGTGAATCCAACAACAGAACGGGTTGTTGAAAAGGTAGACGTCGTGGCATTTGAACCCTGCCCGAGCTTGGGCGTCGTTCCGAGGGTGACTAGGGGCCAGAGATTCAAATTCCTTGCAGACTTTCCATATCTTGCTGTGTTCAAGTAACACCTGTAGTGGATCGAAGCTGTCGTTGACGAGCACAACTTGCTTTGCTGCCGACATTGTGAGGAACGGTGATGTGTCAATGTAAGAAGGTGTTGTAATGGATGGATGATGGCAGAGTTACAAGGTAGGGAAGAATCTATTTAACCGTGCCTCGAGCAGAACTTACTCCAGACTTGGGAGGTATATCCAGGCAAAAGTAATCCAAAAGTGATGTAAGAGTCAATACTAGCCAATTTATACTCGGGTACTCGCCGAGTGTCAAGTCGAATGTACGGGAGATACCTAGAACTGATCAGGGGTTGAGTACATCTGCCATTAGATTGCGCTAAGACTAGAAATAAAGAGTCATTGGATCAACAATGATGGCGATAAACTGCAATAACACCCGATAATTCAGTCTAATTGCTATTTTTGAGGTAAAGAGTGACCCGCTTGAACGGATATGCCCAAGAATTCTCAGTGTATCAATCTAGGATTCCCGTTCTAAGGTGATAATTTCCAACCGAAGTGACCCCCGGTCCTTGGCTACTACTTCAAAGAATCGAGCTTCTTTCTCTGTTGATACGGGAAGGGGGATTGCCAGCAATCCGTGGACAAATCCATTCTCTTTCTTGACGTACCAAGGCTCGATAGATATCGACGTGTGGTAGGGAGGGACGAGGTGTGAGCTATACTTTGCTATCATTCTGAGGATTAGCTTCACCTTGATAGGTGTTGCAGACGTCAATGGCTGTGGGAGCCACACACATTAGTAGGTAGTTCTCCTGGTCGCCTTTTTTATGAAACTGCCAAAGTCCCGACGTCAATGTGGAAGGATTCCAAGCTTCTGTCTCCTGGGAGTCACTCAGTCGATTGTCATCTGTATTTTGATGCACGGGATCTTTGATATCCTCGTTTAATCCATACCGGCTCTTAATCGCAACACCAACCTTTAATGGCTGCTTGAGCTTTGGAAATGGTTTTTGGCTTGAAATCATCCAGCAAGGTTCGATGGGGACGCACAGCAATCCTACAGAGGCTAGACTTCCATCTTCAAATTGACACTTGACGAGATCTACTAGCGAGGCATGTTCGTATAGTTCCGTGAGTCTGTATTTTTGCCATTCTGATTTCATACCTCCAGATTTGGTCTTAATTTTCATCAGATATTTGATTTTTATTTCAACGGTAAATAGAGTGTTCTTCGTGATGGCCGCCGTGGCATTTGGATTCCGGTAGTCGATGACAGCAAAAACGAAGGTACCAAGCTCTGTTTGGGAGACAAAAACTTCGTGGCATTTGAATCCTAGTGCAGCCTGATCATAAGCGCCAATGTTATATTCGACCGTCTCCATGAATTTTGGCAGTCCTTCTATTTTTGTGCTGTGACTCTTCAACACTTCAAGAGCATTGAAGTCTTTTTGATCGAGCATGACAGTAAGACAGTTGCTTTGTTCAGACATTTCGAAGTCAGTTATTCGGTCAATTTTGGGAGAAGAACTCGTAGTATACTTGTGGAAATGAGACTTGATTCTGTTCGGGTCATAGAAGCCTTTAAATAATTTTACTTCTCAAGTATCAGTCACTCTACCACAATCCCTGTCCGAGCTAGACAAGGACTTGGCTTCAGATGTCAGATAATTCATGAAAAAGCTTCATCATAATAATGGATTGTATTCGATCATTGTTAGGATCAATGACGCGACACATGTCTCGGTAAATTGAGTCTTTGAACATGTTTTTTGTTGGCTTTGCTCGCAAACAACAAGAACTGATTTGGATTGTTTATCATTTTGAGTCCCTACAAGGCTCATACCTGGGTATCATGCTAGAGCATACTGATTCGGTATAAAGCATCAAACAAGAACTGGTAACTTGACTCTAACTCACACTCCCTTTGTATCCCACTTGGGATAGGGGATGAGATAGGCATGCTTCATCTGCACGTCCGACAAACCGGTTTCATATAAGTCCAAGTCAAAGCGACCAAAGACAGATGCAATTGCCAGGTACAGCTCGGCTTGAGCGAGGCTGGACAAAAAGTGTTAGTTGGATCATACAGGCTTGTAAGAGTTAAGAGCTGATACTCACTTGATACCTAAACACATCCGTGACCCTTTACCGAATGGCACAAAGTAGCGATCCAGACCTGGATCATTGATCCATCGCTCCGGTATGAATTTGTCCGGATCTGGGTATATGTCTTTGTTCATCAAGACATCGACATTGGTCATTGAGACGGGAGTATTGCGTGGAATGATCCAATCGCCATATTTCAAATAGCTGTCCGGTGTCAGACGTGGATTTCTTGTAGTAATTCCATGGGCAAGTCGAATTCCCTCGCGGACGCATCCATGCAAATACGGAAGTTTTTCGAGCTCATGTAAATCGGCATTCTGAACTGCGGAAGTCGCAGAAAGTATTTCGTGTCTTAATTTCCTGCTTACTTCAGGGTTGCTGATAATGTGAAAGCTGGCCACGCTCAGGGCCCATGAAGTAGTGATCAACCCTGCTGCCACTACCAATTGTGCCTCGTCACCCAGTCGTGCGTTAGATTTTTCCACATCAGGAAGATCACTGTTCAGCAATTCATGGAAGATTGTTGCATGTTTAGTGTCTTTGTGTAAATCGTTTGATCCCGAACGAATCTCTTCAACCTTGCGACCGAGGTCCTAGTCTAGAAGTCAGGCTAATCTGCTTAAGATTAGTACGGTTGACAAATGATGAATTGTACCTTACTGAGACCAATTACTGGCAATAGCCGCGGCTCCATCTTGCTCACCAACCAGTCGGGAAGGGCGTCCAAGATAGGAAACACCATGGAAAAATGAAGAGCAAACTGGCCTGTAGCATAGATAGCCACCAAAGCATCATGTAAGGTCTCCTGAAAATTTGGAGAGTCTAGCTGATCATAAGACCTGGCAAATGCATATTCAGTGATGATATCTGTAGTCAAAGCCATCCAAGCTCGATTCAGGCGTAGCACGCGGTCATCGTCAACGTATGTTGATAGTTTTGTGCACAATTTGTCGACTTTTGCGCGAATCGTAGGTTGAAACTCTCTAATGCTCTTGACTGAAAAATACGGACTAAGCGGCTTTCTGCGTTGATGATGGAGTTCATGCTGCCATGTTGAGAAGGTATCCCTTGCATAGCCAAATCGGCCGGAGAAATAGTCAAACTTGTGCCGGCGCCCATCGCGTGCGTATAAGATGTAAAAAAATCAGGATCATTGATATGCAGCTCCGTGGGAGTGATTCGAATGATCGGTCCTAGTTGATGTCAGAAATCTCGAACCATGCAATTAACTAAATCGGAAAGGACTAGGAGCTTGGAAAGGTAAGAAAAACAAATGAAAGCGCCGACATACCGTATTCATCATGCAGCTTCTGAATGTGTGCCGTAAACTGGCCCTGCTGCAGGACATCATAGTAGAATTCGTACCAATTGCTCAAGGCAGCCAGTTTGGGACCGGGGAATCGGGCCAGAGGACTCAGAAGAAATCGTGCAACAACGAGATAAATCATGTAGCTGGCAATAATTATCAATGCAGTGACGACAAATGACAGTCCGGCCATAGTTGGAATGGTCCTAGAGTTAGTGATATGGTACAAAATGCCTTGCAACCATTAGCCTCAGGTTGGCAACTGGTATAGCTATACTGCCTTCCTTGGTTCGTTTCGGACCGAGTCGAACTTCATGGTAACTGTAGAATGAGGGGCATAGGCACGCAAAAGCTCCCGAATAAATCACCAATGAGGAGGCCCGGTAGTCAATGGGGAGGTAACACAAGGAAACCTAATCCCTGTCAAAAATCTACCCATTTTCTGGATGCATCGTGTTCTTATCAAGTCGGATAACTACTGGTTTTTCAACCCAGACACCAGAATCATTCAGAATTAGTATGTAATTACTACAGTTCTAACCAAGCGTACTATACACGCGGTACTAGTATACAATAGACTAATACACCCTCTAAGCCGGGTACGTCGTGTTGGGTGCCGCGGTACTCAGCTTGAAATAACCTGGCTGTAGTCTCTGGAAGACTTGGAAAGGATCATACTTGGCTGAGACACTCTTCAACTTATCGAAGTTGGTCGCACCGTATGATGGAATCACAGCTTGATACTGGCTGGCGTAGTTCATGTACAAGTACTCACTGTACAGGCCATTGGCTTTGGCGTATGCAATTGTTTTGCTGGTAATGGTGCCAAGGATGTTGAGGATGAGGTTGTCATCTGCAATGTCGGCCCACATGAATGAAAGGTTGAGGAGTAAGAGGTTGCCGTCAGAGGGAGAAAGACCGAGGGCATTGCCGCCGTTCTTCTGCATTTGAGTTGTCATATCGGTGGAGATGACTTGAAGGACAAGAGCAGGAAGGTAACCCGTTGCGTTGGCGGCACGGATTGCTTCAGTCTCGAAAGTTTCGACACAGTAAGCGATCATTTCCTTGGTGAAAGCAAAAGTGGCAGTCCAGTAGCTCTCGCGCAGACCATCCGGGTTGGACTGTTGGAACATGTCTGTTACCTCAGTGAGAGTGCGAACCTCCATAGTGTTCTCGAATGCTGAAATGGCGGTGAAGTTCTGGAAAATGGGTGGGTTGATGGTGGCATTTGCATATTCTAGGTCAGCTACGGCCAGAAATTGACCCTGTGCGTATGCCCAATTCATTATAACGGCCGATTTGGGGTCACTGGCAGCATTAATACCATAGTTGTAGAAGGCATCAATGGCTTGGTCGCTGTAAGTGGAGAGATAGATCAGCGATCCACTCCAAAGAGAGCCCTGCACATGAGTGCTAAGATCGAAGCGAGTGACAATGCCGAAATTGTTCCCGCCGCCACGCAAGGCCCAGTAGAGATCAGGGTAGGAGGACTGGTTGACATCGATGATGATACCAGATGCGAGGACAAGCTCGTAATTGACGACGTTGTCGCAAGCCCATCCATACTCTTGAGAGAAGAACGAGATACCACCTGAATTTGTCAGTATTTGAGATTCAGAAGAAGAAGATTATTGGTTGTTCTGGAACATACCTCCCGTTGTCAACCCACCGACTCCAATAGTCGAGACTCGGCCTCCGATGACTGACAGGCCATATGGCTCAAGGTAGTCGTAAACATCGACCCAAACATTACCGGCTCCAACAGAGGCGACAGTCTGGTCCCTGCTTAGGGTTATGCTATCCAACGCACCGAGGTCAATGCTAAGCCCTCCTTGAATATTGGAAGCGCCACCAAAAGCAGCATGGCCACCACTTTTGGCGGCAAAGGGACAAGAGAATAATTCTGCCAAGAGCACCGCTGACGATACATCAATAGCATTGGCTGGCTTGAAGATTGATTGAGGAGTAACCTGTTCCTGCTGCTGAGACCAAAATGATTCCGTCCAATTGGTGAAGCCGCTCTCACTGGAAATCAGGGTCTTGCTGGGGAAGAGTTTGACCAAGGCGGAAGACTAGGGTTTGAAGAAAGCTCATCAGTTAAGGTTCTTACTCTACATGAAAGCGCCCATGCCGCGATCAGGGTAGATTTCAACACCCTTGACAGGGATAACACGTGCTGTGCATGAAACATCACGGCGTGACTGCTGCTGCATAAATGTCGCTAGTCTCTAGACTATCAACGTAAGGGGCTGGCTAAACCTTTTGCGCATGGGGGCCGTTTTTTCACTGCAAGGAATTTCTGCGCAACAACTGATAGGACGGAAAAAAAAAACCAAAATTGATTGGACTCACCAGGAGAGAGCAGCCATTCTGCGATCGCGCAGTGATAGCGCTCGTACTGTTCAAAAGAGTAATGTTGACGCCGTTGGCCTGCAGTTGATTCAAAATGTCGGCAGCCGATTGAGCCATAACCGCCTCTGTGACGAGGCTTGCTGTCACCACCAATGTTGCGACTAGATTTGCCACTCCCATCATTTTGTGGATGTTCTAAACGGAGTTCACCTTGGCGAAGAACGAATATACGTATGTAGGTATAGGTGAGTTAAGGAAGAGTGCGTGGTCGAACACGAGAGGAACCAGGGCCGGAAAGAGAGGCAAACGAGGCGTTTCTCTTAGCCCCCGCGGGGATTTTTAGCACAAAGAAGGAACAGAGAAAGCGACCGATGTATTTCCTCCCATTGAAGTCACCGACAGATAGATATACCGAGTAGAAGGGATGAAGACAGCAGACAAGTCTGGGGATTTACTGAGTACAAGCCATTTCCATGGTTCTTAAGCATTTAATAGGACTTCCTCAGCAGTCGGTCCCTGAATTTAATGTACGGAGAGTCATCCTGATTAGGCATATGTCCCTAGGGTAGAGTTGTACTATGTCTACGTCCTTCTCATTTAAGGATAACGTTCGCGAGTAATGAGTAGTTACGATCCTTCCGGAGTCAAATGTTTGTTATTCACAGCGAGAGTTGGATGAACACGATGAGATTCTTAATGCGTATCCGAAGGATCCGGATGCTGTTCTGCGCAGTCAAAGCATTTAAGTTGCACTACTCGCTGGAGCAAAACTCAATATACGATGGATGCGTTTATGGGTCTCTGCCCAGGTATATGTTTCTACCAAAGCTTGAATGAGAGAATTGAAATCAAGTTGAAACAATTCATTAGAGCAGGCCGTTACATCCAGGCCATAATCTGAATCTCATATGCACGTCGTCCAGTCATGCAGTAACATGGCCAAGACAAATGTAACGATAGATGGGCCCGAGTATCCCTGGAAAGTCGAGACTAGAATAGCATGTGTTACTCGGCCCGCCCTTGCGCTGCTAGGGGCACTTAGGTACCAATGTGACATGTCCGTGCTTGCACAGACTCAGTTAGGGCGTCCCCGTAGTAGCACTTCTTCCCGTGTTTGAAATGGAGTCGTTTTCTAGTGTCTATTTAAGTCTCCAGCCTGCGGGTCTAGTGTTTATTTGAGACTTCTATCATAAATGGTGTTGGCTAGTGAGGGATAGTGTCATTGCGTGTCGGAAAGCCACTCATTTGAAATCCGTCGACATGGAACCGAATTTAAGTTCATGAAGAATTCGTCCGTGAACCGTTGATGCCATCGCCTTGGAATACAAGGAGCGTGTTGGGAAGGAGATAGCATCTACATTCATGGAGAACATTATGGAATCATGGAATTAGTGGGCTTACAGTACCTAGAGTCCTAGATAGACACGTGCAAGATGCTTGAGTCACAGGCTAACCATATACTCTGGCTCGGTAATCAATGGCGGATTTAGAGGCCCCTCAAAGATAGTAGTGTTCAGTTGACGGTGGCCCGGAGCGTCCACTCAACCTATCCGAACTTTCTGGGTGCTCCATAGGCATTGATTGAGTGGTTTTCCTCCACCGATAACAGCACTTCCTCATCTGCATTCCATTTCCATAGACGTGTAGCATGCTTCGTAGCAAGTACGGATCACTTCTTCGAAACTGTCAGACCTTGCAAACCGACACGGACCCAGAGCAACATGTCATTGTAATGTGATTTCATGCACCAATTGGGGTTTGATTGGGATCGGTGACACTCGATTTGATTGGCATGCAAAATTGAAGATCTGACCCCATTTTACTTGCTTAATGCGAGGATTAACTTAGGCTAAGAGGGGTACGGGCCACGATAGATCTCGCAAGGGTCGATTTAATCCGAAGATGTCTTGTGATTGTATTCAAAGTAACGCTTCGTCAGGACTTTAGAATAATACGTAGCAGCACTACTCGTTATTACCGAGAATAATCCGCACACCAGTAACATTCAGCCCCTGTCTTAATTTATGAAACTATAGCCGCCGCGAATGGGATGATGTCGGCACTAGTAGTATTGGCGACAGAAATGAGTAGGCGCCTCGCCTATTCAAGCTACTCTCCAATACTAGCACGTTCTGGGCGCATATTTCGTCAGACCGGGATTCGATGGAGGGATGGAGCAATTTCTCATTTTGCAGCCCTGGCCTTGTCCTGTAGCAACCTGACCCTGTGTCGATTTTGTGACCACTGACTTGGTTCTCTATTAAAAGTGCGAATTGCTGGCGGGTCTGTCGGCGATCATTCGTCTTACTAACTACGTATCTTGAATTCGTGGTTCGCCTGGAGAGAAAATCATATTTATGAAGGTTCTGTCTAATGGGCCCGGATACCGTTGTGGAACTATCAGACCATTTTCTGTTCCGAGTCAATGAAGGCCTGTCAACAAAAGCTTAATACTCAAAGCAACAAAGTTCGGAGTCAAAGTCTATTTCGCGGTTGACTGGGTGGATCTTTTTTCATCGAGGCGTTATCTTTCCTGCCTTGTGTGATGAATATTTGGGGTACCAACAGGATTCCATCAGCAGGATTTCCATATTCAACAGTAAGCCTGGGTGGGTTTGAAAGATAGGAGGACAAAAATAACACAGCTGAAGCCGCGGACGGTGGTGTTGGTGGTGGTGGTGGAGGGCAGGATTACCACAGCACATCGCAACACAACAAGCAACGAAAACTAGCGCAAACGGAGAAAGCCTACACATATAACAAACCGGCAAAATGAGTTCAACTGCGGCGAAATTGTTAGTATCCAAGGACCAGGTGCTTTCCACCGGATATTCTACCATCGCCATCACCACGGTCTTCACAATTGCGCGATTCGCAGTTCGGTGGACGCAGCAGAAAGGAGAACTCCAGGTTGAGGATGGCGTCTGTTTATTTTCCTGGGTCTCATTTCTTGTCATGGCAATATTGTATATTGTGGTGACGCCCGCCTTATATCGAGTCGACACAGCGGTATCGACAGGGCAATTTTATCCAGAGCTCCTGAAAGATTCATTATACGTTACCGAGATCTTCTTTGCAAATACGATCATCTTCTGGATCGTCCTTTGGTCGGTCAAACTGAGCCTTTTGTTCCTCTATCGACGGCTTTTTGTGGGTTTGCCAGATCAAATGAAATGGTGGTGGGCTGTTTTGATCTTTACACTTCTGGTTTGTACCTTGTATAGCGTCCCGTTACGTTCTTTCAGCTGACTGATTGATAAAAGATGTTCATTGGATGTGTCATTTCGAACTTCACATCATGTTCCAGTATGCACGCTTGGTTTACGCCTGGTACGTATTGCAAGAATCCCGGAACTGAAACCGAACGGACCTAACATGTTTGATGCTAAGGTGAATGTTCCACCCACCGAGATGCCGTCGCCCAAGTCGCAAGTTTATACTTTTCCTTTGCCGTCGATGTGATTACCGACCTCATGATTATGCTTCTCCCTTGGAAATTGATATGGCTACTTCGCCTGCCATTTATGGAAAAGGTCGCACTCGGCGGTGTGTTTGGTGTCGGACTCGTATGCGTGATTATGGCGATTGTACGAACAGTATCAGTTGGAATGGAATCGAGAAGTGACAACACACCGTCGAGTTCGTGGCTGATGCTTTGGGGGTTGATCGAGACTGCAATAGGCGAGTTTTTTTGTCACCCGTTCCCAGGCAATGAAGAATTGGTTCTAATACCTGTATAGCTGTCGTCGTTGGAACGCTGCCTGCGTTTGCGATCTTTTTCCGTCGTCGACAACATAGCAGACGATACGCAAGCTATCCTAATGATACTGGTGAACGGGCTCCAATAGGGAGTTATCGCTCGGGCAGTGATCGAATCTACCACCCTGCGCAAAAGATAAAGTTGAATGCCATTAATGTTACAAGGACGTTAGAAGTGAGCTAGATCCTTCTGTTATGCATCATTATCATTCAATGCTGCTGGACTCGTGCTGATGTTATCTTGACAGATTACACGAACATCGCATAGCAATGACATGGACCAGGACGAGGATCCTCTGCATAATTCGTATGCACGATAATCCAAAGACCATCGGTGTTATCGATCAACAGTATCATTGCTGATACCTGTACAAAACTAAATTTTACGGGATACGAACACATGGGTTGTTGTCTGTTTTTTTGCGCATCATATGATACCTGGCTTGGGTGGTAGCGTTCTTGTTAATAGGTATTTTAGGCGAATACATGGCATTTACACCATAATCAAGACTGCAGTGTAAGTCTTCTCAACCTTGGAATACCTGACGACCTTTTTGGATGAGAAATGAAGGAAATAAATACTCCGTGGTGGGAATAATCTTGGCACGTGGTATCAAGAAACCTAACTTGAAGTTTACTCCAGCATCTCCTGACTTACATGCTCGAAGCGATCGAGAATACAGCAAGAAAGCAGTTCTAGGAGTCTTTTGTGAGCTTACAACGAAGGTCGAAGGTCGACTGAACAATGGGGAAGCATCTTGTGGGAGCGAGGTCTAGGTCCAACAAAGGACAACCACTCTGAACTGGTTGCTATCACGAACACAAACACCAAAGTGAACAAATCGTCAAAACAAACAAGACAAACAGTTCACAAAATAGACTGACTCTCAGATTGCATGTGGCTTTGCAATTATCTTTTCTCTCCCTCATCTTTCTCTCATCCAACTACCCCTCCAAATACGCACATCATCGACAGTCTCCATCCACCTCTTGAATGGCAACATCATTCATTTAGCTAAGAGTCTTGGCCAGCTTCTGAGGCATGTCCCAGAAAAAGACCACCAGCACCCAAGGCGCCATGGGTCAAAAGCTGACCTCAGGTAAGCGCGACTATTATCCCTGTTGATCCTTGAAAATTTTCTCAATGCCCTAACCCTACGTCTGCACTCGTCAGAGCGCGACTCATCGAACAAGTGCTGCTACATCTGCAATAGCACTGAAGAGTCCCTTCTCCAGTGCACCTCTTGTGGTCGATACTGTGACACCGTCTGCGCGTGGCTCGAAGACCAAGAAGTCTCGAGCACAGAAGCTCTGACCGATTGGCAGTGTCCTGATTGTAAGACTGGAACTCAGCTCTCTGCTGACATGGATGTGGATTCGTCGTCGGTATCGTCATTCGACTCTGTTCTCAAGAGCCGCTCAAACGGCAAAGCCTCTATCAAAAAGGCGTCTACCCCTCCACCTTCCAAGACTGGTGACAAAGCGACGAAGAAGTCGGAAATGACCCCAAAGGCGAATGCAAAACGTCTGTTTGATACAGCTAGACCACCATCGCCCCCTCTAGTCGTCATCAAGAGTTCAAAGAAGAAGTCGGAGTCAGAGTCACCCACCAAGCGTCAGAAGAAATCATCCAAATCCTCCAAGACTCAACAAAAGGAAGCTTCTACGCCCTCCAAAGCACCGCAAAAAGACATGGCGACACAGACAGTCGGTGCTAGCGAGATGCAGTTGTCGAGTTCCAATCAACCAGACGAGCTCCAGACGGCACTCCACACTATCCAAACTCACCTCGACCACGTTCATTTGCTCCGTACCCGCAACGCCGAACTCACCGAAGAAGTGAAAACTCTAAAAGAACGTGCCAATACCGGAGAGGAGACATCTTGGGAGTTGAAGGAATACAATGAGAATCTCGAAGCACAGGTCAAAGAGTTGAAAGCCGAACGCGATGAGTTTGCCGAGAAGCTACGCAAAATTCGACGCCTCTCTGGAATTGCTATGCTGGACACTGACGATGCTTAACAGAGATTTGGTTGGGAAAGTTACGCCGCTTGGGGTCTTGTGTCGGTGTTTATAATTTTACGTGTTATTGGTTGTTGGTCTTAGAAGCAGTTGGCTACATGAAAAGGGGATTCTGTGAATGATTCGGCGGGAAAGATGTTTATCGAAAGATGCGAACAGATTGGAGGTAGTCTGTAATCGCAATGTTGTATTAGAAAATGTCTGTCTGTTCGTTGAATCTAGCTAGTAAATCGAAAGACCTGTGAAACACTGATACATTCAACTCGACGATGAAATGTCTAGCCCGTCACTTTCCTCAGGATACAAAGGTCACACTTCGTATTCAACTGAGCAACTTTCCTCCAAATATCCTTAACAGTTGCCTCCAATTCGAGATTAAAACTAGTACTCCATGTTAGTGTGGCATTTAGCGCTTCAACTTCATATTTGAAGAATCCTGGTTTGAATTCCAACCCTTGCGCAAGCTCCATTTTCTTCAAAGAAGGCATTTTGAGAGCGGCATGACCAGCTTTCGCTAGCATTCTGTTGATCTTAACGGGGGATGACTCATCCGTAAGAAGCCAGCATGTCAAGAATAGTGACTTCAGTCTCTCCCATCTGCAAATTGGTTTGCATGCTTCGAAAAAGCCTTCTGCTTCAATGTAGCAATGAGCTCTCAAGGACTCAAGGCTTGTACTTTTCCAGGCCATGGCTGTAGCAAAACCCCTCACGGCATATGGTAGACGTTGTCGCAAGTCAATTGCTTCAAGATCATCGTAAAAGCTGGCCATAACTCTGACGTATGCAAAGTTCCCGCACCTTCTCGGGCATAGATCGTGTGAAAATGTGTACATAGATTTTGAGACATATTAATGTTAGTGACTGTTTTCCACTTAAGCTTATTTTGAACTCCTACCTTCTATTTTCGGAACAGAGGGTTGCGCACAAATCGGGGTTTGTAACCCACAGATTCAATGTTAGGCAAGGCTTGTATAATACGCCGTAATGGAAGTTGGCTGCGGGTTAGGTTCTCGATCACGAGCCCTGTGACGAAGCTGACTGGTGGTAGGACTGATTCGAATGGTGCACCTCTACCTTTGAGGTGTTAGACATCATGAGTAATGCTGGGGTTGTTCAAGTGGAAATACTGACTTCTTGCCAACCATTGAAACTGTCTCTCAACCAAAGACCTATAGGTAGTGTAGCAATTTTTCCGATAGCCTGGAAGTTCGTAGACTTCTAATATCCCTAATCGCCCGGTTGCTATTTTCCTTGCCCCTCAAGTTGATAGAGTAGATTGTTATCTCCATTGAAACTTTCTGATTGCCAATAGCTGGATCTCTTTCCCACTTGCTACTTGCTCCAGGAACCGTAGCATTTCGCACCGTCATACAACTTATGCTCTATACGGAAATTAATATGCCGTATAAAGTCTTTGGCTCGTGCAATCTTTGAAATTCTGTAGAGTGACTCTTGGGTAAGTTCTAGGTAACGGTATAACAATCGCTCGAAAAACACCTGCCATCTCTTGCAAACTGCGGAATATGCTGCCAACCCAGTTTTGAAGTTAGGTACTGGCTTTTACTTCTCTAAAATGTAGTCGTACTCAGTCCTTGTCGACCCCGTCGATTTGAAGTCTAATCCTTTCTAGGTCAACCATAGAATATCTTCAAGACACCATTGCCATCCACTTTGGTGGTTGATGGTCTGTGTTGACGGATTTTTTCTAGATATTTGTAGACTGGGAGAGCTCGAAACCTGCACGTTACCCATATTCAGCTTGTGTATACGAGTCTGAAATCTGGACCGCTGAAAGTAGTCATACACAGTGCTGAAGACAATGAAAGAGGGGAATTAGGTAACGAAAGGGAAGTGAGAGAAAAACCAAGGATGTCATTATTATATAGACTAATCCGTGGGTGTTGCTGCCCGTGTGGCAGCCTTCTAGGTATCAGGGTCGTCACATGATACCACAACCCTACAGATCTCGCTCAACACAACTCGATCATTCTCTTAAAAACCTTAGCGTACTGTAAGAGCAGTTATTGCGTATAGAAATTAATGGAAGAGTAGTGCATAAGCATTCAGGTAATACCCCTCCTTGTTTCAGACCTCTGGGTTGAAGCAAGTAGAGGGCAGTTCAATATCAACATCGAGAAACCACCCGATCATACTCAAAATTTGATATTGTGTAAAGGCAAATAGTTTTAGCCTATTTCTAAAATATTGGATTGTTACACTAACAATAAAGGCTTCAATATCCGGGATACAGTGTCCTGTGAATACCATTCTCTGGACATGTGAATGACTTACATCTCCCTCTTTGAATAGGCACATTCATTATTCAGCATTGCCCGGTGATTCTTGAAAGGAAGCCCCTTCCTTTGCCCCAGCACCGCCATCCACATGTAGTTAGTGCTGTTTTGAGGGGATATATTCGCTACACAGCACATAGCAAGGAATTTTCTTCTCCTCCTACAAGAACACATAGAGAGTCACAGTCAAAATGAGCTATTTGAGCTTCAAGATTGATTATTGTACAGAATGCAATAGGAGCTTTACTAGATACTCATGACTTGAGATATTGTTGTGAATGGAAAGCTCTAGTATCAAAATAATCTTGTTGGTGTTGAATCGCCATGGCGATATCAAAACACCAAAACAGTGCTGCTGCCCTGAATCAACAAACATTTCTCTTTCCACTCTTTTTCTCTTCTGTGATTCTTGTCTCCTCTGGTATCTGCTTCTCTTTTAACTATCTTCATTCATACCTCTACCCACCCAGAAACAGCATTCCATCTCTCTTCAAGCTACCGGAGAGTGGTGGATATCCAAAGAGTCCAATCTCAGGAGCACACTCGACAGCACTAAGTCTTCGACTTTGACTTGTAGCTCAAGCTAGTCATGTCCATATATTCAAGAGTCTGACTTCCGAGACAGACTTCTCGCAGATTACACAGCCGACAGATTACCAGCAGTCAGCAACCTCGACAAGATGCCTGCCAAGAAGATACCATTGCACTATTTCGACGACACCCACCAGCTGAAAAGCACGGTGATGTGTTTGACGTTGAAATTCGATGACGTCCTTGATGCAGACATGCTCCACGAGTCTCTGATCAAGTTGATTAAGAACGACCACTGGAGAAAGATTGGCGGTCAACTACGTATCGGCGTAAGTATTTCTTCCCACCTACATATGTTTGGAAAGGCTGACGCGTGTCCACGACGGGCCGACAGCTGCAGGGCCGTCCTGTTGTCCATGTCTTCAGCTTGAGTGAAATCCAAAAAGGCGAGCCGGTGGTCAAGTTTAGCAAAGTCCACCACGATATGTCCATGGCCGATCATCCAGTGGCTTCGAAATTGCACCAGGGCACGTACTATCCATCCGCACAGCCCGGCATCGAACAGTTCAGGTCACTCACAGGCCCCAATGCTCGTCCGAGTTCCTTCGAAGACTATCTCAGCCGCTACTTGCCTCAGATATTCCTCCATATCGTGACATTCTCTGACGGCACGCTCATGTCACTGACCTGGCCACACACCATGAGTGATATTTCTGGGTGGGGACATATCTTCAAAGCTTGGTCGGCCATCTTGGCGGGTAAACGTTGGAGCGCCGTTCCCCATCTGGCGGGTTACGACACCGATGTTCTGGAATACTTCGGCAGAACTCGTCTGGCTGAGCGTCCACTGATCGCGCCCATTGACCGTAAATTCTCTTCCAAAGTCGGTACATTTGCACGCCAAGTCGAACATGCTGTTCAAACGTCGCAAATGGAATCCCGCTTGCTCTGCCTCCCTCGTGAGACCCTCGACATGCTTGAAGAGAAGACCACGCATGACATGATCCTCAACCATGGGGTCACCGAAATGGACGTGATCAAAGAGTACTTGATTTCTATTGCTTGTGCATACATGGGATCCTCAGATCGCAATGTCGTTATCCATGGCTCGCTAGACCTTCGTCGTCATTATCCAACACTTGCCATGAAGCCAGGCGTGTACATCCAGAATGTGGCGCTGCCTTATGTGGCTCTTGTGCCTCTAAAGACGGTCGGCGAAGATTCATTTGGACAGATTGCAGCCACAATCCACAGAGCTTACGAACTCCAGAGACCTGTCCAGCAACTCATCGCCACTGCGCAACTGCTCCGGACTTCGAATATGCGTGACGAACTCCCTGTCCTCGGTGACAAAGATGGTCATCATGTCTATTTCGTTGAATGGCCTAATGTCCGCTTCCACACGGCCATTGACTTTCGTCCAGCAGTAGTCCCTCCGCCGGGGGAAGCGACAACCGGAAACGCGCCAAACAGGAAGGGAGTCGGTCGGCCAAGCTATTTCCATTCCGACGTTTTGAGCAAGAGCGCTTTGCACGACAAGGACGTTTTCAATCTCTACGGCAAGGACAACGAGGGAAATTACTGGGTTGGAGCTGTTTTGCATAAGAAGGCTATGAAGAATTTCGACAAGACGTTTGCCGTCCCTGAAGCAGGAAATGGCACCAACTGATCTGTGCTTGTAGACCCCATCATTTCGATTTTAGGGGCACTCCGACCTGTTTTCTTTCTTACTGAATTGAATTGAATTGACATTGATATTTGAAGGGCACCAGAAGCTCTAACTCTTTGTAGCCATTTATCCCCCGTAGCCCTAGCCCTAGCCCTAAGTGCCCACAGCCAATCCAAGGCCACAGATGTAAGGCAGTACCGTATGATTGGTTATCGCGAAAACAAGCATTTTAAGCTGAAAACTAAGCTTTAAGGGTGTCCAGGGTCTGCACATCTGTCCAAGCACAAGTACCAGTACATAGCAAGACAGGACCGAATGAGACGAGTAACATTTGATTCCAAGATCGGATGAAACTCCTCTCAATTTGTCAAAGGCACACTCGCAAACGCACAAAATGGAAATGGTGAGAATTTATCCGGCAGAGACGAGTGAGTGCCTGCCGAATGAGGTATCCACCTTCCGGGCCGATTTACCTTCCTCTCGTCATCGCAACTTCCTCTTCTCCGGACAAGCTGACACTCCATCGGCTCCCCGGCGGCCTGGCTGTTCCACCTCTCTCGTCTTCTCACTGGCGCCTTGCCTCTTCTTCTCCGCTTTGCAGTTCGTATTATTCATGAGTACAGTAAATTTATAGCGGGGTGCGGTGCAGATAAAGAGAAAAAAGCGAGGCTAGCCGGGGAGAAGACCTTCTCAACACACCGAACCGACTCGTTATATCCGAACGCGAATCCCCTTCGCTTTTTTCCTCTCTTTCATTTTTCCTCGAGGTTATCGGTCGGATTACATAGATTACATACTCTTTGCACGCGTGGGAAGGCAACAATGGCACGGTTCATGGGCTTTCGAGGCCATCAGCTGAATATAGCCACCATCTTGTTGGTTGTGCTACCAGCCTACATGTGTTTTGGGTACAATTTGGCTGTTGCCGGAGGATTGCTCACCATGCCATCGTTTATTGCCCAGTTTCCGAAGATGGATACTGTCAACAACTCGAGCAAGTTCAATTCCAATATTCAAGGTATGCACATAAACCATGTTTCCTCAAGACTTGCACTAACTCGAGACCGCTTATCAGGCACCGTTGTCGCATTATTTACCGTCGGAGGCATGCTAGGAGCGTTGTCCACCATCTTCGTGGGAGACATGCTAGGTCGTCGAAAAGTTATATTCTTCGCGTCAGCATTAGTTATTATCGGCTCGCTTCTCATGTCGTCCTCATACTCTTTGGGCCAATTCATCGTGGCCAGATTGATACAAGGACTCGGAACTGGTGCTACAACTGCGACTGTGCCGGTATGGCAGTCGGAGATTTCAGGCTCATCCCATCGCGGATCACACGTCGTTACTGAGGGTCTGTTCGTGTCTGTGGGAATTGCAGTCTCCCTCTGGATTGATCTGGGGTTTTCTTTCATCGATACCAGCTCGATCGCATGGCGGGTACCCCTGATCCTGCAAACGTCGCTCGCCATCTTCGTCATGATTTTCATCTACCAACTACCCGAATCACCGCGTTGGCTGCTCGGTAAAGGTCGTGTCGACGAAGCGCGAGAAATCCTGACTATCCTCCGTGATGTTGACCCAGAAGACGAGAAAGTGCGTGCCGAAATCGCCGATGTGCAGAGATCGCTCGAACTAGTGCAACACGCCAGCCGATTGGACCTTTTTAAAATGGGAGAGAAGCGTAACGCACACCGACTCGCACTCGGAATGACCAGCCAGTCATTTGGACAGCTTTGTGGTATCAACTCTCTCACTTTCTATGCGACTGTCATTTTCGACCAGCGTCTGCATATGGGAGGGACAGACTCCCGCATTCTGAGTGGTGGAATGGTTACAATTCAGATTATCGGCGCGCTCTCCGCTATCTTTACCATTGACCGCTGGGGTCGACGCCCTCTCATGCTTACTAGTGCGACTGGTATGTCTATAGCCATGGCTGTGCTTGCCGGCACAAGCTCGACGAGCGGCAATCATGCGGCCCTTATTGTTGCTGTCGTTGCTCTTTTTGCCTTCAACCTGTTCTATCCATTTGGTTTCCTTGGTCTGCCTTTTCTTTATTCTACAGAGGTAGCACCCCCACATCTTCGCGCAAAAATTAGTGGTATCTCCAACTGCATGACCTGGTTGTTCAATTTCGTCGTTGTCGAGGTCACTCCGACCGGTTTCCAGACGATCGGTTATAAGTATTATATCATCTGGGCGGTGATCAACTTTGCTATCGTGGCAACGATTTACTTCTTCTTCCCTGAGACCAATGCACGGTCATTGGAAGAGATGGACGAGATTTTCATGGAATCGCGCACTATTTTTGATGCTCCAAGAATTGCGGAGCATCTGCCTAGGAAGATGGCTCCAAACGATGACTTTGATGATGAGGCTAAGGACTAAATTGAGCTTCAGATGAAGTGAAGGCTATGCAATTATACACGATGAAGAATATTAGGTGCATGCGTGATAACATGTATATATTATAGTTTATAGTTAGATACCCCCAAATTTATTGCCCTATGGCCGCGACTTTTTACAGGTGCTTTGAAATGCATACAAGTATCATCTTGATGATCTTTCGTTTATGCTTATTGTCAATTGGATAGAAAGGGACATGAGCAACTCGACGAACATTCGTATCTTTCATTTCAGATATTTTTGGACTCAACCACTACATCTACCAAGGTAGGCAATCATGGCTCGAGTCAACGTTCTATAAACCCAACACCTCCTTAACATAACCCCGTTACGCGTCTACGTGTACCGTCATTCTACTCATGATAATCACCGGAAGCGGTCGCAAGTGCCGGAATGGCACAGTTCAGTTTGACTCGTTTGAGTCGGCATATCTCAAAGCCTCCTCACGCTCAACCTTCAAATCTCCCTTGGTCACTCCAATATCCTTGATGACCAACCAAGCAGGGAAGAGCGCAAGAGGCCAGAGACCAAAGTTTAGGTAGATATCGCCGACGGTGCCCATGATTGAGACGCTGGAGAGGCCGTACTATTGTATTCGTTAGTATTTGTTTTCTTGCTGTTGGTTGAGGGTCAGAAGGGGGAGTGACTTACGCTGACAGCCTGGGCAGCAGACTCTGTGCCACGAAGCAGACCTGCGATGCGAATGACTTCCTGCTCATTTTTGGCTAGGTTACCGATGACAAAGTACCTACTCTCGTCAGTACTATCCATCCGAATGAATCAAGAATGTAGACTCACAAGTAGAGGTAGTTAAGTTGAAACCCAATAACCCAGAACAAAAACAAGGCAAAGCCCGCCCCGAACCCAGAATCAGTCCAGTCATACACTGGATTAGTACGATGGTATCGTGTGACCAGTACAGTGCCCCATATCCACCATGCTCCCTGTAGTCCCAGCACAACGACAAATGAAGTCCTGGCCCGAGTCTTGAGTGAGATTTTTTTGGTGTCGAGGTACGCGCCGAGTAAGTTTCCGCCGATAAGTGCAACGATACCAGACAAGAACGACCCCAATGCGCGAGCTCGTACCGAGAACCAGAGGCCCTGGTACGTGAACATGACAGCCTCGCTATACACAGCCTGACAGATCAGTGGGACAATTAGCAAAAAGTCTCGACTGATGAATAGTTTGACGACTTCTTTCAACTCCGCGGTCCAGCTTTGCTCAAATATCCTCAATCGGACAGGTAGGCCATCCGTTCGTTGGACCTTTTTCGGCGGAGAGAGGAGTAATCCCACAAACGGCGCAAGGGCCTGCAGGGCAATGAACAACTCAAACACGGTATACGACACTTTTCCGGCATGACTGTCATTTGCATTGATGCCCAGGTTCACGGCTCCTCCGAGGATCTGTCCGGACACCCTGAAACTAAGCCAGAACCCCAGGAATCGACCCTGGTTATACGGCTCGGGATATGCAAGCGCAATAGCTGCTTCAGCCATCCAGAAAATCCCCGCCGACAAACCGCACAGCGCCGCACCAAAAAGAACAAGCCAATCCGTGCCGTATCTGTTATGCGTATACAAACCTGCTGCAAAGGGTGCATACCCCACCGTGCCCAGGATGAAGGTCCATTTAATACCGATATATTTCACAATCACCGTCCCGAAGAAACAGGACAACACCATGAGGCAGAAGGTTAGTGCATTGGCTGCGTTAACGAGGTAGGGTTTCTCGTCGCCGCCGCCACCGAGGGAGTTCATGGCTCCCCAGATTCCGGGTGCAAGGAAGTTGCAGATTCCGAGGATGAGGGCGTTGTAGAATGTTGAATGGAACCATTTTACTTTTTGTCCGTTAGGACTAACTTTGGATGTGAAGAAGGTTCGGGGTGGCTTACCTGGGTATTTTTGCGTCTGCTTGGAGCGGGCAGCTATCTCTTCATCGATGGGGTGGGATGTTGCTGCGAGTGCTTTTTCTTTATCACTAGGCGCTGGCCCGGAGGTATCTTCTTTGCCTGCCATTGTACAGTAATTGGGCTGCTCTATACAAGCTTAAAAAGCCAAGACGCTGATTCTCAAATTGACAGACGACAGTGCAGAAGACACTATACTTATATACCCATACTAATCCTATAGACAAACTAAACAAATCGCAATTGCGCTCGGAGTTTGAAAATCTGTAGATAAAGTCAGATTAGTGGATAATTAGTCGTGGCATTGCGTGCTTTCTTCTCAGTAGTACATATAAGTACGTACATAGTAGGGTCGATGCCGATTCCGGCAATTGTAGGGCTATCGACAGGATACACATGCCTCTTTCAGTACTTTTTAGTCGGCAGCCCAAGACGATCACGAATCTTAACAGATTATTGACAAAGATAAGACGATGATTCTTACTCGGTCTGGAAGGTTTTGAGAGGATGGCATTGGTGTCATATAAAGAGAGGATAGCATCATCTATCGCACATCCAGGGTGCCGATGGCGTGATATCTCTCCTCTTTCTCTGTCTTGCCTCTCATTTGATCTTCGGGCTCTATCTTTTCGCGCTTTCTGTTTTCTTCTTGAGTTCTATCTGTAGAGTCGCCACGAAATAATTGTGCCTGGCTAATAGTTGAGGGTAAGGATTTGGTTTGAGGATCAAATGATTTAGGTACGTACGTAGTACCTAATGTAGATCGGCCCATTTGTATGCTAGATACCACAAAATAACAAGCATATAAGTTTTCTCGATACCAAGAAAACCAACTAGAGCAATTAAAGGCAACTAAACTAGTCAATAATAATACCATTCTTCCCTATCGACTTCCCCACCAAATATTCCTGCCCATCTCCCCCGCCTGCTCCATCTTCCACTCCTTAAGGGCAGCATGCAACTTATTCTCATGAAAGCGCCGAACAAACTCCGGTCCCTCAGGATCCGCTACCAACGCGCTTACAAGTTTAATATCCTTGAACATAAACGCCTTGGGAGTGCATGGTAATCCCATGCCCCGGTTGCCCTCGCAGGACCTTAGGTCTGTTGCAAGTTTCAGAAGTCCGTGTCATCTGGGAGTTTCATTGCGAAACAAGACTTTATAGACAAGATTATCAGCGACAGGAAATCTTCAAAGACCGGAGATGTTGATTTACGTAACCATGTATTCGAACCATCCCCCGTCGACCGTGATACCTTTCATCTTTGGCGCATCTCAATAGATTCATCAGCATCGGGTCAGGTTACAAAGCAAAAATTGAGTATTGAAGTAGGTTTATTCTTGCTCATGCTCCGAATCCGGCTGCGGATATCAGCTTAGACAAACTAACGATACAAGAAAATCCACTACAGTCGTCAATAAAACATGCTGGTTGTATCATGAATCAAGCATGGTGACCCGCCAGAATCGGAGTCTCTACTCATCCACAGCGAATCGGTCCAAGAATTTGAATGTGGCAAGGTCCTCCGTTAGCTGGTTGACAAAGTCGTCACTGACGGAATCACCAGTAACCACACCAGTGCGATCAGTACTGATATCCACCGCTGACAGGGCTGCACTGGCACCACCAACTGCTCCAACCGGCTTGCCAAAGCGGAAGGCATCGACCAAAATCTGGCTAGGACGGCCTGCCGGATAAAGTGTTGTGTTGGATTCGGCTGTAAAGGTTTGAGGTCCAAAGAGACCTTCAGCCCCTGAGCTGACAATAACAGCATCAAAGTTCGTTGCGTCTGATCCAGAGTATGTAGCTGACACGTTCGAAGTAAGATGCTCGGCGACGATAACGACGTCTACGTTCGAGTCCGCTAGGCTTTGTGCCAATGCGTGTCCCTCGGCAATACTACTTTCATCGCCCACCGAAGCAAGGACTCCGACCTTGAGACCGTCAAGCTTTTTCAACGGAGTACCGAATGTTCCGACATTAGACGTCTTATTGCTGTGGTAGTATGTAGAGTCGGGTTCGGGTGCGGAGACCCCAATTGCAGAAGCCACAAGTGTTGCTAACGTATTGTTTACGCGATTTATCTGTGTGATAAAATTGCTTTTAACATCCTCGCTCTTTACATTGGACAACTCGAAACGCAAAGCATTGATCACAAATTGTTGTTCGGTAGCCGTCAAGGAGTTGTAAAACAAGCCAGGCTGAGACCACACGTCGGCAAATGTTGGGCTAGTAGCGCGAACAAGGTGTCCATCTGCGGAGCGCCCGGGGGTGGTAAAGAAGCCATGTCCGACAGTCTCGTTGGCTTGGCGAGGAGAGCCATTATTCAAGGTGTTGGGTGAATATGCTGCTTGGTTCAAAGGAATAAACATTTGGGCGAATCCATCGCGGTTGTTGTTGTGGATAGGGACACGAGGACGATTAATTGGGATTTGTTCAAAGTTGGGACCACCGTTGCGATTCAGCTGAGTGTCGAGGTAGGAGAATAAACGACCTTGGAGAAGAGGATCTTCGGTAAAGTCGATACCACGAACAATGTGGCCAGGTTGGAACTATCCACGTTAGTAGGAAACGACTTGAGTACCGGAAGGTCGTCTTACCATGACTTGCTCTGTCTCGGCAAAGTAGTTCAATGGATTACGGTTGAGTTGCATTTTTCCGAGTGGAGTAATTGGAACTTCTTCAACCGGAAGAATCTTGGTTGGATCTAACAAGTCAAATCCGTAGCTTAAGACATCCGACTCATCAATGATTTGGACGCCGAACTGTTCACGTTAGTCGAATACTTCCTCATAGATTCGGCAGTACATACCTCCCACTCTGGATAACGGCCGGCCTCAATGCTATCATACAGATCCTGTCTCATAAAGTCCGCATTTTTACCAGCAGTGGCCTGAGCTTCCTCCCAGACCAGACTGGCTCGGCCCTGTAGTGATGTCCAGTGAAATTTGACCAACTTGGACGAGCCATCTTCAGTCACGAACCGATAGGTGTGGACGCCGAATCCGTCAACATGACGGAAAGACCGTGGGATACCATGGCCTGCCATTGCCCAGAAGAGGGTATGTAGAGTGCTTGGCTGTTGACCAAAGAAGTCATATGCCGTGTCGTGTGCAGTAGCAGCCTGTGGGATTTCATTGGCTGGCTGTGGCTTGACGCTATGGATGAGATCTGGGAATAGGATAGCATCTTGGATGAAGAAGACAGGAATGTTGTTTCCAACAATGTCTGTTGAAGTCAGTTATATCCATATCTATAGACAATTCAAAGAGAAAGCCTACCATAGTTTCCCTCGTCAGTATAGAAGCGAGTAGCAAACCCGTGAACGTCACGAGCGGTGTCGGCACTTCCTCGGCTGCCTGCAACAGTCGAGAAGCGGACAAATGTGGGCGTTTCCTTTCCGGCAGCTCCCAAGAATGAAGCAGCAGTGATGTTAGACCAGTCGGCATATGAAGTGAATACACCATGAGCACCTGCACCTCGAGCATGCACGGCACGTTCCGGGACCTGGGCATGTCAGAACTACCCCTGAAGTACGTGATAGAATGGATAACCTACACGCTCATGATCGAAATGCTGGATTTTCTGACGGAAGATGAAATCCTCCAAGAGGGTCGATCCACGAATGCCGGCCTTCAAACTGGTTTGATCCTCGATCGGACCGCCTACATCGGTGGTGAGATAGGCATCGTTGTCGTTGAGGTAGAACCCGGACAGAAAGGCTTCTGTTTCGGAGGAGGCATTTGAATCGTCACGCTTTCCGTGATGATGAGAATTCGCAACACTACCAGCTGGGATTTCGCCAGTCATCATTGGGCATGCAGCCGAAGCAGCCGCAATGAGACCGGCGAAGGTGCCGAGGGAGTATAATCCTCGCATCTTGCTGGTACCTCAAGGCCTGATAATTGCAGAAGGTTGATTAAAGAAGCAGAGAAAAATGCAGTATAAAACATGCGGCAATGATGCATGCGTTGTACATAAGAGAATGAAATGTGCGCGAGAGAGAGAGGACGAGAAGAAGAAAAAATAGTTCTTCTTGTCGCGGTCCCGTGATAAGAGTAGGACGCAGGAAGGACCTCACTGGCGACAAAACAGGAAGGTGCGGCCTTCCTCATATGGCATATCGTCGGGAACGAAAGAACGCCAACAGATGCAATTGCCCCGAATGTTTTGCTGATTCATCTGTCTAAAAAATCTCACCTTCTCGACTCGGGCTGAGTTTCTATTTCCGACGGGCAATCGACAGGGTTCGTCAGCGCTTTTCCCTTTTTCGGCAAAATGTTTCCGTAATCATTTTTTATCGACTGACTGATCTGCCAGAACGCTGATCTGCGCGGGTCTAGTACGGGTTGCACAGCTGAGCAATTCCCTCGACGCGATAGGTCGTCTGTTTGGTGGATAACCCACAAACAGGTTGCGAGGGCAATTCATAATTCGAGATATTTGTTTATTCGCTCAATTGAAAGCATAATTTCCTCGATAAGACCTTCGGCGTGTCCCCGCTTTTCAGCCGTCGATCATTGATCATACGATTGTTCGTTGGTCAATTGAGGAACAGTTGCTTAAACCCGGCAGGTACTCGGTGAGATGCAGCACGTATCCTTGCAGACGTGCCGCAATTATGGAACATCGGAAGAGCTGGATCGTTGTGATTGCTTTACCATTATAGGACTGTTGAATCTGAGAACAACAATTTAATGGTCTCGCCCCATACATATGATTTGAAATCATTTGTGTATCTACATGGATCTGATCGTACTTAGGTAATCTCGAATGGCCTGGAATGAGCACGCCAGAACATAAACGAGTCGAAATACAATAGTATGATGCCCATGTGGACACCGCCAAATCATGGTCTATTGTGATGTATAATCCAAAATTCTAGACCGAAATGTAACACAGTCTAGAACAATATGCTGACTTTATCATAACTAACACTGAATGTTACGTAGTTTTGTGCCGTGCCCAATCCTTATTATAAGCTTAAATAGCTTTAAATAACTTCTAGTCAAGACTGTAATCTCGTCTATGCTCAGATCAAGTCAACTGGTCTGAGCAGCAACATCGCTCGTGTTTTCGGCTTACTTGCAGGCTTGGCTTTGCTGGGCGTCCGGTCGAACTTCGTGCGTACGTAGTCCACGTATGCAAGCCTATGTAGTTGATGTTTTCTGGAGCTGGAGTCTGGACAACATATGTACGTAGTAGCTGAATGTGACATGCATGTTGGAAATAGTAGTTTCTTAAAATCTTCGTTATAGGTAGCTGAGTTAAATATAGCACTAACTCGCGCCAGGTGCTCATCTGTCAAATGATCGGGCATCAATGCCATCGAACAAATTGTCGGAACAAGTTTATTCCTCCGACTTTGACCTTCTCTCATAAAATATCACGTCCCCTCAGACCATGCAAACGAATTTAGGCTGTCAAGCGCAATGACCCTCTGGTCCCGGTGTTAGGGTTGCTTCCGCTCTAACCCTAAGGCCCCTCCAATATCCAGGTCGGTTTCCTCTCCATTGTTCCGTTGGGTTGGAATCTGACAGTCTTCGCGACCGAGATTGATAGCCTTTTCTGCGCTCTTGGCTGCTTCTTTCGAATATCCGGCAAAATTCGATGCTTTCTGTATGGCATCCATCGAGTATGTACTTTCTACCCGTTGGACTAATTAGCCGAGAGTTTTAACCTACCACCTGCATGCCAAGCACTGCAATCCAGAATATTCTCCGCATACAATTCTGCACAGTGTAAGCATGCTTCAAACATAGTTCCTACTATGTACAAACAGAGGTACTTTGCAAGGGCGCACAGGCAGGGCGCAAGGCGCGCTTAGTGATTTAAAACCTTTGCTGAGCACATGCTAGCAATCCTTTCAGGGCAATGGGCACTGCTGACCACACAGACTTTTCCCATCTGTTTGCACTGTCTACTAGCCCAACCATGTCCATTTTTCCTTTTTCTGGCTTGTATGTGCCAGATCGGCGGAGAAATCCGGGGTACCTGGCAAGGCATCCCAAGGCATCCCCGGGCATCCCCAGCCAATCCACCTGCCCTAAGGGAGCAAAGTGTGTCAGACCCTAGTGACGTCACAACGATCCAGCCAATCAGGAGCCAGAACGGCTTGCACGGGGGGCGGGGCCACCTGCCTCTTTGGAATCGGTGAATGAAACCGTCGCAGAAAGTAAAAAGCCTCAACGTCCAGTCTGTTCGTCATTTCCCCTCCCATTATCCATGCTGCTGCTTGTTTGCTATCATTGTTACCTTTGAGGCCTTTCTGTGCTTATTCTTTCTCTGTCTCAGGAATATGCCTACGCGATATCTCTTATTCTAGAGGATTGAAAATTCTGCACTTGGACTCCCCACCTTTTCCGTTGTCAGCATGGGTGAGGCTCTGACGATGATGTGATTGTCAGTGCATGTGTCTGGGAGACCTACAACACCTCCTCTTTGAACAGCACTCTACACGACAATTCTACACGACAACCTTAAGAACCACACTCTTCACTTTCAACTTCAGCAACAAAAATGCCAGGCCTTTCTGACGCGTCGTCAGGTCTGACAAGACAATGCTCCCACTCCAATGACATCCCTGCGCTGAGCCCGTCCTCGGCGCCATCAACCCACAAAGCATTCTCATTTATTCGCTCGTCGTCGTTCTCCTTCAGCAAGTCGCGCTTTGTCACCGAACCACCTCCCATTCCTGAAAGCGACAAGGAACCGATTTTCGACGAAATCCGCGATTGCGACGAGGCGCCGTACCCTATCCCACCACAAATGCGAAAGATGTCCGCACCTGGTCCGATCGATATCAAGAGACAAAAGGCGGAATACAAGAGCTTCAATGGGAACAGCAGCCATAACCACTCCACCTCGACGATTCTCTCTGCTTCTGTTCCAGCAGAATTGCCAAGCACGCCCTGTAGCGCGGTGCCGATGCCAGTGCCACCACACAAGCACAAATGGCTCAATAAACTCGATCCACGTTTCAATGCCAAGTTGATGGAAGAAAAGCAAAAGACCATCGAGCGTCAGGAACGCGAGCGCAAGAAGAAGAAAGAGGATGAGGAGATAATTGGGGAGTTGCTACACGGTTGGGCCAAGTAGTCTCCCTCTTTCTATGATGAAGTTTTCTTTACTCTCAACGGTGGCTTTTTTTCTTCGTGTTTGAGTGATTTTTCTGCAAATATTCGATTCGATGATTTTTTTTTTCCTCTTCTTCTCTTTGCTTTTTCTGCCCCACACCTTTTTTCTCGTTTCTTTTTTTGCTTGTTTGAGTCTTATTGCGATGATATCCCAGTTTCAAGAGCATTTTAAGGTGCATCACTTTTCCTGCATTCATACAAATTGTATGTACTATTTAAACTTGCCTGTGATACCTGCCTAGAATCCTAGTGGTTCTTGACAGCAAGTAAATAGCGGTTTACAATCAATCAGTCACCAGTCGTTCCGAGCTGCATGCCTAGATCTTCAGACTTGATTTGTGGGGTACTAATATGTAGATGCTACCAGCATACCAGTACTCGATGTCGATATCTTCCTGATATCCACAAACAAGCTATGTGATTACAGCAACGTCAAACTCCCACTCAAAGGCAAATCACGACTACTCCATCCAGCCAACACACCAAAAGTTCCCGACGGAATCACCCATTCCTGCTGCACCACATCCCACGACGAAACATCCATACGCCTCAGATTAAATGTCAGCGTAACCGACTGACCTGCTTTCAGGCCGTCGGTCCTATCAAACCCGCGAAGTACTTTTACCGGAGTCGGCAGTCCCCCATCAGAAACATTCGTCTGAGATGAAGGGAACGAGAGATAAACCTGCGGCACGGCACGACCTGCGACTTTGCCTGTGTTCTGAATTGTGACTTGCACACTGGCAAGCACGGTGTACAGATCTGAATTCCCTCCTGGCGACGCAACAGTCCCATTAAGAGCACGGGGAGTCGCCGATACCGCGCCACTGCTAGCATTCGTCGAAATCAATAAATTCGATATCGAGAAATTGGTGTACGACAATCCGTATCCAAACTCATACCGCGGCGTGATGTTATTATAATCGAAATGACGATAATCGATCATCAAGCCCTCGGTAAAGTTCGACTGCCATATATTCGCGTCACTGTTGTCGACGTCCGTGAAATTCACGATGGGCGCATTGTAATCGCTCTCGTTGTACGCGATTGTGTAGGGCAATTTGCCGGATGGATTGACATCGCCAAACAACACGTCCACGATGGAGTTGCCGGCTTGTTCGCCTGGGAGATGCGCGGCAATTATTCCGGTAATGTTCGCGTTGTCTGCCCAGGGTAGGAGGTTTGCGCCGACGGAGTGCAGGATGACGACTGTGCTGGGACAGCCGCCGTAGCTGGCGACGGCTTCGACGAGAGCGGTGGAGTTGTCGTCTGCGATTAATGTGGTGCGGTCGTAGCCTTCGGTTGCGTAGGATTTGAGGAATACGAGACATACATCGGCAGCGGGGTAGACGGTGTCCAATGTACTGGAGGGATCTTGTGTGAGGAGGGTATTATCCGTGACATATTGCACCAAGGCTTGAGGGTTTCGGTATTTGATTGCTTCTAGGGGTGCGACGAGATTCGTGAAGCGACCTGTTCCTGATCCACCGCCAACAGCTAGGACTCCGTTAGTGTTTGATGGATCGTACGGTCCGCCGGATAGGTCGGCTGCATCGTTGCCAAAGACCGAGATGCGTTTTATGCTTTTCGATAAGGGGAGAGTGCTGTCTACGTTTTTGAGAAGGACGGCACTGGCACCGCCTATCTCTCGAATCAGGTCACGATGATTGCCTCTAACGTCACGATTAATATCTGACAGATTCCCCATATTGAAAGAATATGAGAAAGAAGGCAAATCATCCCCAAACAACCCATACGACAACTGCGCCGTATCAAGATCGATGGTCGGATAATCCTCCGAATCCTGATTGAGATAATAATACGGCGTCAGGATGCGCTTCACCATATCATCAAGCCTCGACTCTGAGAGACTGCCATTGTTGATCATGGTGGTTAGATTGTTCCCGAAATACGAGTTGGTGGCACTATCAGAACCCCAGCTGATTGCGCCGGGCATATCCATGTCCAACCCGGATAGCGCCGAGTCGAGACCGGAGTGTGTCCCACCCCAGTCTGACACGACATAGCCCTGGAACCCGAGCTCCTCTTTGAGCAGGCCGTTGAGAGCCTTACTGTTTTGACATGCATATGTCTCATTGATACGGTTGTAGCTGCACATGACAGATGCCATACCGGCTTTTACGCCTTCGTAAAAGGGCCAGAGATACAATTCGTGGAGTGTGCGGTCGTCGATGTTGGAGGAGACTGCTTCTTGCTCAGTTGTGCCGTTTGGGTATGTTGAGGGATTGCGTTGGGTTTCTTGCTCGTAGCCGATGTAGTGTTTCCCGCAGGCTAGTCCTCTCATCAGTATCTCGCTTTGAAAGCGTGGTAGTAAGGCTTGCCTTGCACTTTTTGGGATTGCATTCCTTTGATGGTCTCGGCGAAGGAGATGCCTGTAAGGTATGGATCGGGCGAAAACCCCTCCCAGTTTCTGCCGCCGAGGGCAGAGCGTCCGAGAGGTCCTGCGACGGGCCTGATCAGACAATATCAGCATATGCCTACCCTGATATGGGGTTAAGAACATACCCAAGCGCCACATGCGCACCCTTCCCCCTAAACTCAGCCGCCATCTGCACACCCCGTTGATAAAGCAAATCTCTATCCCAAGTCGCCGCCACAGACACACCCGCGGGAAACACACTCGCATAACTAACTTCACGGATAGCTAAAGGTCCATCTTGTAAACAGAGTCCATTGAAGCCAATGCGCGGGATTGCGGCGATGTTTCCGACGCATGGGCCCGTGACGCCGGTGACTAGGAATGCTTTTTCGGTGATGTTTAGTTCTGCGACGGCGGTGGTGGCGCGGACGAAGGCTGCGTGCCAGTCTCCGGCCCCGGTTGCGTTGGCTGTAATCGACTAGTTGGTGGGTGATTCAGGTGCTGAACGGTGAGGAGGTACTTACGAGATGGGTAGACCTGCTCATCGATGTACTGGGCTTGAACCAACTGTGCCCCAAGAGCGACAGTTGCGAGAATCGTTAACCGAACCATAGTCGAGTTTTATTTGGGTCTCCTACGACAATACATCAACACGAGAAATCGTCCACCTTATATACGATCTACTCCGCTTCGTCTATATTACTCACATCTTAGACATTCGAGCATAGCCTAACTACGTACGTATGTACCACATGCCCTCCACCCGCAGACATTTCCCCTCTTTCGTCAACGTCAACAGACAGAAAATCTTGAAAATAGAGTAGAGCAAACATATGATCGGCACGGAAATGCCACCCAAACTCTCAACTTCGGAAACCAAAAAAATCTCCGCAAAGCTTGGATGTGTGTTGGCTGAACTTTATGCGGTATACATTTCACCGAGAAGCCATTAGATTGATGAGATTAGATTGCGTTTTTCCGGACTATGGGGTAGAGCATTGCGATCAACATCTTGTGGGGAGATTTTTACGAGTATAAGATGGACACTTATGCCGTGGATGGCTCCCGATAATGCGGAGATTTCCTGTTTAGGGAGGTACATAAAACGACTGAAAAAGCCCCACGATTTGGACAGAATGATGTGTACCTAGGTAGACGAGTTGATATGAGAAATTCGAATGAGCACAGTGAACGAGCTTTGCTATTTGCTCGAATCGGTATTCGGGGTTCAAATGTACCATATCAACGGATTTTCGTTTTACTTTCATATGCTGGGTTTGTTTGTATCCTGCAATCCTTTTGGCTACAGAGATAGTATATTGCGGAGAACCCTGCTCAATCACGCTAGAACTGCACCTCGAGCATCGATTTCATGCAGATCTTAGCTGGCGGTGAGAAATTCTTGTGGGGCTTGATGTTTACTTCGGCAGACCCGTTTTTCTACACAAGTTGACTCTCTCTATGTTTTAATGATAATAATCACAGCAAAATGGCTATAGAAGAGAATGGACTTGTGATAGATCTGCTCGCAGACAAAGCATCAGACACTGAGCCTCACGAATCAGAAGCTCAGAAAACTGTTGTTATATCGGCCGCCGAAGCCGCAAAGATAGACGAAGTGAGTGACGTGTTTTCGGAATACCTCCAGAATCTATGGAACTACGTTTTGAAGTACGGAGATGGCCAAAAGCTCGGATTGGAGGATCTCGTCAATCTGGGCATTGGATACGGAAGGCTGGATGTCGATGGTATGGACGGCGGCGAAGCTCAGGAAAGCATTGGTCTTTGTGCCAGCGCCCACGTAGACGGCACTTTCGAATTTTTTCAGCCAATGGATTTGGAGAAGTTCAATACCTATTCCATTGATATGGACATCGATGACACATGGAGATTCGCGAAAGAGTATCTGTGTTCGTGGGTCGATGAATTGGAAAGGATGATCAGACAACTCAATATGACGTAGACACTGCAGGAGAATTATGCACCTTGTTGGCCGTCAGTTCCTGAAGTTTGATGATGAAAAGCAAAGAGAGCGAGGACGCCAATATGCACGAGGGCAACGACGATAGCCTTCTCGTAAACGAGATTCGAGCCATCATATCGCTCATAATATCCGATTGCTCATTGCTCAACAACTCATTTCGAGATGAAAATATCGCTCCGGTACAAGCATTGTCTTTCACACGCAACAGGCAGGCCAGAATACTACAGGTCTACATGAACTACACTGGTTTAGTGATCCGAAGGAGTAAATTTTTTGCCTTCAATGGCAGACGCGACGCTCCTTTGAATCTGTTTCTTCGACATGTGCTTGGTAGCTTGCAGGGATCGACGAGGATTCTAGATGTTCTGCAGATCGAGTATTAGATGAAGCGGGGGATGAGGTGACCCCCAATGCGGCTTTGATTTTGTTCCTTCAGGGGGTAAAGACCCTTATTCGGGGAGTCTCCGTAGATTGGATCTTCGATCGTGTGCATTTTTGTGCTGAGTTTTCCAAAGGAAACTTCAATGCATATACTGATGGAGCTTTACTTCTGGCGACTCTGCAAAATACTCACCCCAAGCCCCATAGTACCAGACAATTCTCTCAAGATTTTGTGTCTTGGTGTCTTCCAGATCTATGGAATAAGTCTTTGAGTGTTTCCGATCTCATAGGCTTGAAATAGATGAGTTCAGCGCGATGACTCGATCCTTCCAAATCCAGGCTCTCACATCGGATACCAAGCTTTCCGAGTCCTTCCAAGGCAATTTTTAGGTCTTTTGGGTCGTTGTACGTAAGAAGGTCATTCCATAGATCCGCCAGATACTGCGAAAATACTTTCCGGACTTCGTCTGCCGATGTAGACTCACGAGCTTCAGACCCTGTCGCGGCCCCGAAGAATCTTTTCAGGAACTCCATCATGGTAAGTTGTAACGGGGTTTGTATCTTGCAAGGATTACGATCAAGGAATTGGTACGGGGGAAGTGGTGCGATGATTTAAAGGATGGGGGTGTTTAGTTGCCTGCTCAGGCAGCCCTAGGTGTCCATCATGAGACACATTAGCCCTAACTCGAAAAGCCTTCAACCATATTCCGTCATGACGATAGGCAACAGCCATTGCCGTCTGATAAGGCAGTCTAAATGACGGAATAGCAACATAAATAGGATTGACTACGTAGGTGATCATAGAATTGTACTTTCTGTCAGCAATTTTCCATTCGGATTTCTTGCGAGCTCCCGATGATCATAGTAATTCATTTTGAAACAACATTTATAATCCTGACGGCCCCCGGAAGATTAATGTTGTAGGCTGACAATTGGTTTCCATTATTTGATTTTCTTCTTCAATTCTATTCCTGACGTAGGTCTGAATACATTTCTCAGGGCACCCCGAACACTGCGTGGCCGTTTCTTGGCTTTCACAATAGCGAGGTTTTCCAATCCAGATTAGAGCGCAGAGCACCGTCTGACCAAGAGATGTATTTCGCATTCTTGAAACGGGCTTGAAAAATACTCACGATCGGGGAACGACTGCACTGGGGAATCACGGACGAGTAGAGCAATGCACTGAAAGGGACTCATTAATGCTGTCTGGGTCGTGGCTTCTTCTCTGACTTCGAGACTATCCTCTGCACACGATTCGTCTTGATTGGATGACGTGGAGTCCTCTGTTACCTGACCAAGGCATCTGCTCTTGAGTTTCTGGCTTGCCCCTCGTATCGATTCGAGATAGTACTGGGTTTGGTTTGCGCTCTTCGGGAGTTCCTCGCTTGGGGACATTCGTTGGGTTCTGGGAGTAGTCCGATGAGCGTATGGTCTGCTCCTGAGCCATCAATACAGGTAAGAATAAGCCTGGGTAGTTCTTGTCGCCATGATCGAAGCGTAATGGCTGCGTGACGGGAACCAACTTCAGATACGCCTGATATTCGCGTGATTGAGTCACCATCTACACGGCGTCGTTCCAGACCTTGGTCAGCCCGTAGACATTCAGCGATTCTAGTAGTTTTGAGTGTGGTGCAAGATTGGGCAAAACCACTCTCAAGGCCAGAAACTGCTTCTGTATTATCTGGCTGCCTGAGCCCAGATAGCCCTGGTCGAGATCTTGAATGGACTTCAATCCGGCCTTCTTCAACAGCTTATGTAGTTCGTCTGGGGTCTGGGGCAGGCTGAAGCCTCGAACGTCGGTTTCGGACTTCGGCAGGAGCTTTCGTGTTTCTGCCATGTTGACGAACTGGATCGAGAGGTTGACAGGGGAAGTAAGCTTTGGGTAAGAAAGATGATGCAGAGTCAAAGAATTGGAATTTGTCTGTGAGTGTAGTAACAAGAGGACGGAGGCTTCAAATGTTTTAGACGGGCAATGCACTTTTGTTTACAGCACGGGGAGTCCCTTCTTCATTTCCCTTTTGATCCGTTTGTGGTGGGAGCTCCAATACACATGATTTCTTGGGGTTACGCGTGGACTTCTTTTATTAGTAGGAGTTCACCTCTTTCTGTCTTTCTATGTTCACATCTACTTTCTACCTCTTTCTTACTCCACAAAGAATATTGTGCTGGATATCACTTTCCTTCATCGTACACATCTACAATCAAACACAATCCGTCCACCACCAAACAGCAACTCCGACTCTCTGAATCATGATAATGCGTCAATTCTTTGCTCTATTGACCTGTATTCTTGGCTGGCTCATGATCGAATACTGGCTTGGGACATCACACCGCATCTTCACTCGCCACACGGCCAAACCCAGGGGCACTCCCCAAAACCCACAAATCGACTATCAAACACAACATATACCCAGCGAACATCAACACAACCACCCATTCCATAATAGCCGCCTCGTCATATGTTTTGAGCCACCAAGTCAGAATCGCAAACAATGTAACGAGACCGAATTCGACACCTACTATGACAAACTTGATGATGAGGCTGGGCAACGATATGGGGATTTGGGGGGTGTAGAGTTCGAGCGTGAACTTGTCGCCTGAGTAGATTCCTCCGCTGTATTTGGTTTGTTGTCGTTGCGACCTGTATTGACGCAGACAGATGATTGTCCAGATGCAGAGGATCAGGCATCCTAGAATGTGTGCGGAGATGCTTGTTGGTAGGAGGAGTTGGTGCGCAGACGTGTAGCGTGCGGTGTCGAAGATTGTCAAAAGGACGAGGTTTGTGGCCCCAACAAGTGAGAAGAAAATACTAAGCAATGGGATGCTGATTTGGGATACCAGTGATTGATGCCATTTCTTTCCTTGTTGGTGTTGGTGTTGGTAGCGCGATGCTAGTGATGATGGCGATGGGACGGAGTATATTGATGGCAGTGAGTTGGCGCGAATGATGGATTCAGAGCTTGATAGTAGTGGCATTCTGGCGGGGCTCATATGGTAAAAATAGAACATCAGGCTGGGGATGTATGTTATCATTGCTATGGATGTGCAGGTTATGAAGACGGGCTTGAGGTGTTGCGCGCCAATGTCGGATACAAATCTGATAGGGTTAATTCCTTCTCCTGTAGTTGCATATGCCATTGAATACATACGCTATAGTTTGCGTGTCTTCCTCAGATGTGTATCGTGGTTGGCCAGATGTAAACCACGACCCTAAGAGTGCTCCAAGCATTGCTAGGTTGATGGGTCAGTTTTATGCCGTATCTCAATGACAGTAGGGTGCTTACCAAGCCATGAAGCAACTGTGATTATAGGAAGAATAAAAGCCCATCGCATGAAGGAACTAAATTGGATGGTCATCTTGAAGCAATTGATTCCAGGCTTATAAACGGTTCCGATTTGACGCTATTCGTGCCCGAGCTAGTGATACATAGACGAAAGTCAAACCTCAAAAGAACGAAGTAACCAGGGCGCGGAAGAGGGTATACCTCCGTATATAAATCAATAAATTATCCTACTGCAAAGTAACCGGGATTTTTCCGCGTCATATAGTTCCTGGTGAGTTCTTCGATCCCCAAGGATAGTTCCCTAAATAGGCAACCCTGCACGTGGGCTATCATTCTTGCAACTGGCAGGCTCCATACTTTCTATGGGCGAGAAATGACCGACCAATGGTATTTAATAGATACATAGACAGCTGATCAATGTGGTTGGGACAAGGTTGTTGTAAGGTGGTTGGCCCAGCGAGGAATGTGAGCCACGATCTGGAATGTACAGACACCACCACTACCATCCCCTATCCTATTCCCACCATTCAGAGAAGTAGTTCATTTAACGCTAATTATTGTATTCATCTAAAATTCTAACATCCCAAGACTACGTAGTATACATCTAATCATACCAAATAGCATTCATACCAAATCCCTTCTCCGGAATATCGCACCTCGCAACACGCGCCAACAACTCATCCTTGAACCGATAAATCTCCACGAACCCGTCCTGATCATCGCACAGCGCAATCCACTCATCGCTCCAGTCGCATGGGCTAACCGCATTGGAATGCCCACCACTCGTCGACGTCGGGTTGATGAATAATTGTTTTTCGACATTACCCTCGGGCCCGAGTCTGAACGCGCTTATGTAGCCGTGGACGTCGTTGTGGTTTGATCGTGCGGTGGCGAAGAGGTATTTCCCGCTCTTTGTGGTGAAGACCACGTCGGAGCGGTATTTGTTGCGTGGTGGGAGACCCGGTGGGATTAAGGGGTATATCATGCGAGTGAAGACGGGGACGTGGCGTTTTTCGTCAATTACGTAGACGGCTAATCTGTTGCCTGCTTCCATTAGGGCGTATAGGTAGTGGCCGCTGGGGTGGACGGCGACCCAGCGAGGATGGTCGCCTGGCGCAGGTGCATCGATGCTGTCGACTAATGTCAAGAGACCAGTCTCGGGATCCTTTTTGTGAGTCCAGATTTTATTCGCGCCCATATCTGCAGAGTACAGATATGTCTCTGTGGGGTCAAAGACCATGCCGTGGATACCGGAGTGAGGATCTATTTCAAAGTTCTGAACGTTCTTATCGATTTTTCCGGTCTCGGTGACGGAGAAGACGTTGCCGAAACCTGCGTGTTTGTAGAATGGGTTGCCGTAGACGTTGTAGGGTGGTTTGTGGCCTGCAAGAACAAAGATTGCGCGTGTGTTTGTGTCGGCGGACTTGGCCATTGCTACGCAGGTTAGAACTAGAGACACTACAATCTCGCCGGAGAGGTTCTTACGATCTCCACCCATTTCGTGCGATGCTTCATGCACAATTTCCGTAGGACTGCGTACAGAGAAGCTCGACCATTTCTTCATGGCGGCGCCGTAGATATTCTTCTTTGCATGCTATTATTCAATTAGTACAAATCACTATTTAATTAACCGGTATAGAATGCTCACGTCAAAAGTCATCCATGATATAGGCTCATCTTCAGGAATCATAGTCTTCTTGACCAGCTTCAATGTCAAGTCTTGATCATCGAATGCGACAGTGTAGATTCTCCCTGGCGGCGTCCAGGTGCCGATCATGAGATGGTGAATCATTTTGGCTTGGTATCTGGGAAGACCGAGTCGCATAACAACTTAGTTACAATCAATTGACTTGCAGAAAAAAAACAAAAAAAAATATCTTCGAGGTGATTTGGGTATATGAAGCCGTTGACGGACCTTATCCGAAAACAAGAGCCGATAACAGCCTGCCCCACACTGCGGGGAAAGAAAGTGCCGATTGTCTAACGCGGCAGATACAAATCGACAGTCTCGACTACATCGAGTATAGACTATGGTCGTGTATATGATGATGGATGCTGTTTTCTGTATCATGAAGTAACTCCATGATACTATAGTTGGGATGATTCAGTAGAGAGCCAGAATCCGGGGTTCTCGACTGCTCGTGGCATACAACCAATATCGGACGATGTTGTCGTAGGTTTTACATATTGAGGCAACCGCTACTCATATGAGAACATACGTAATAGACATAGTCGAAATCAATTGTCTTGACGCAACGGTAGAATAGCAAATGAATCTCCAAAAGATCGACTGCGGGGTACACTAAGCCTGTTCCTACGGGTGCGGAAAAGCACAGTGCCGACTTCGGTACATCTTCCGGGTCGATGACTGCTTCACCATAATCGATCATCAATCTTCTATCATTGCTTGTAATCATCCAAAGCTCAATATACGAACCACGATAAGCACGGCAAACGACCAAGAAACGATTGACCACTTACTGTATGAAGAGGTACCACTCCGCACAGACCATACCCAGCCGGATTCTTTTCCTGACTAAGTGGTGCATATAGATCAACTCTGCGATCCTCTCGACTACTCTACGACAGCCTACTCACATCTACACTTGTCCATCAACGTCGCAACATGCGCATCAACTACGCCCCCTCGACACCCCCAACCACAAACCCCGACGGGACACCACTCCCAGAGGCCGAACAAAAGGCCACCGCAGAAGTCTACGAGCGCGTGGCCGCCAGACGAAAGCCACGTCCTTTGATTCCCCTCGATTTGGCTCTCCTCCATAGTCCGCCTATCGCCAATGGCTACAATGCATTGTTGGGCGCGATTCGCACTCAGGCTGTGATGCCACAGGATGTTCTCGAGTTGTCGGTTTGTCGTGTTGCGATACTGAATGGTGCGGTGTACGAGTGGAATGCGCATGCGCCTCTCGCTCTGAAATCCGGTGTTACCGCAGCTCAGTTGCAGGAAGTCAAGAGTTTACCCATCTCGACATTCACACCAGAAGGAAAGATAATAAATAACGTGGAGAAGCCGGCGGGGAGCGGTCTGACGGACTTTCAGTGGGATGTGGTGATCTTCACGGATGCCATGACGAAGAACATCAAGGTCGACGATGCGATATTTGCGGCGATCAAGAGTCGGTTCAGCGAGAGGGAGGTGGTGGAGCTGACGGTTTGCATCGGCGCGTATAACATGGTCAGTCGGTTTTTGGTGACGTTGGACGTGGGCGAGAATAACGACAAGAGCATGAAGGACCCAGTCGATATTGAGTCGGAGTCGAAGAAGTAGAGTTGAACAGGTGATACGATGCACTACATAGTAGACGAGGAAGAAGAAACGACAAGCACAGGGCAAGAGCAACCCCACAGCGCACCGCCTCATGGTGACCCGAGCACCTCCCTGAACTGAAATTCAACCTCAACTTTTCGTTGCTTGTTTCTGTCTTGAACGTGTCATTTCACATTTGCATCGTATTCTCATTCTATCCACTGCAGTTTATTCACCAGATGAGGGAAAGCCTGCGCCATTTTTTCATATTTCCATGATACGTATTCCCACTTCCCGGAATAGGCTATCCGAGGATTCTGCTAGGTAATAAATAATAAAACATTGCCGGGGCGGGAGGACTGATGTATGAGGGATTTTCCTCAGCCACACATTGGCAAAGCGTGGTTCTTTATCCCACTCCGCCCGTCCACCCCTCCTGAAATTAATTGTTTGATGTATTATTGCTGACTGTTACTGCCACCACAATGACTAAATTCAGCTGCCCTGTATCCTGCGAAGTCTCAGTCTCTTGGTGGTTTCTGGCCAGGGGTGTGCCAATGACGTAGAAAGGATATACCACAGCTATAGATAGCTTCGATCATAGCTAAGCAACGGCTAATCACAGGCAGCTCCCGGGAGCTGCCATTGGCCAATTGTGTGCAATTGTATGCCATTGTATGATACCGTATGGCATATGCAGGCAACGATGCGCGTGCTGACGAACTAGGCAGGTTGACTCTCATCCAGCTAAACACGAGACAGGATGATCAGCTTTAGCAGTTTACTGTAGTAGTTAGGGCATGTAACGATACGGTATCTCTAGCGTACCCTGATCCAAGCGGGCTCCGTATTCCGTAACTGTACGTACTATGTACGTTTCTTTCCTCGAGGGAAGCAACTGTGGAGCGCGCACCGCCTCCACTCGCCAACGCTGAACAAACGAACAGAAGGGATCTTTCTCCAATTTCCTGTCTCAATAATAATAAATATTTGTTTCGTTCGTTGATATTTCTGCTTCAATTCCCTCTTACATTTTTCGCTTCACTTAATCCTCATCCATCCACTCATTTTCTTTTCGCGTCATCATGTTCCTTGTTGAATAACATTAAAGGGATGCTCATCGACGGTGAGAAGTGGGCTTGTGAAGCTTGCGTGCGAGGCCACCGCGTGTCAAGCTGTCGACATCATGGTTCGTTGTCCTGTGTAGATAGTTGATTGTCTGTCGAGTCTTCCAGAATTCCATTGTCTGACAGGAAACCCCCCCCCAGATCGACCGTTAATTCGAATCAATAAAAAGGGCCGGCCGTTCTCGGTCTGCATCATCTGTCGCGGACCGTGTAACAACCGAGAAGAGCATAGCAAGCTCAACCGTGACAAAAAGTCTGATGGTGAGAGCGATAGCAAATCCTCTGGAAAAGTATTGAGAAAACGGCAACACGCCACACCACTAGTGGCTTAAATATCCCAACGAGATGATAAGAACGGCAGTTTGTTGTTTCGCTAACTCGATCGAATAGAAGCCATCCGCCCGACGTCGAGTCCAGCCCTCCTCGTTTGCACGCATTGCACCACATCCTGCACAACCACTCCCGTCTACAAGTGAGCCATTTACCGCCAGCCAGTCTCGATCCCGTTCGCGCCGTTCGCCGTCCACTCCGAGACGATCCTCGCGCCCTTCACCGCCGACTTCTTCATCTTCCATGATCGCAACTACACCAGCCACGACAGCATCAACCTCTACCAGTAACGGTTATATGCCCCCTTTCGATCCAGCTCTAGTCCATTCGACCGGTTCCTATATGCCGGGATTTACAACCACCGCTCCGCTAAGCGCCACCACCAGCCCTATGGGGTATCCCTACGTGTCTCTACCAATGATGGAAGAGTCTTTGTTACCAACTTCATCTGCATACCCGTTTACGGACGACATGATCTTTGCAGCCGACCATGGCTTTGTGTCGGACTCGATGTACACCGGGTTTGAGGATATGGATGCTCTTCCGGAAGATTGGTCGACAATTTTCTGGAATGATTCATGAATACATGTTTGACGAGTTTCTTTTTTTCTCTTTTTCCACTGCCTGTATGAAGTTTGAGTCTTGTTCATTGCTTTTATGATTTACGGCCTGTTTGTCAGTCTACACGCATCGAACCACAGGATGTACATCAGGACATCCTGGCAGCTGTCTCTTGAGAGTTGGGCCCTGGCGGATACATGGTTTCTCTTTTTGCTAGAGGAATGTTTGTCTGGGCTATAGAGTCATGCGATAGACGAGACTGTTCATAGATCGATACATCTATCCAAAGTTACACAATCAAAGTGCGACTATCTAAATCCATTCGATCAGTGCGACAGTGCTGTGGAAATAATTCCATTAGTAGAATTATTTTCATAAAACAAAGCAAACCCGTTGCCGAGGATCGTGCCGGTGCGTGTGCCGAACGGCCTTCACATGTCACCCGAGTATCTCAGCAGAGTCAGCACTCTATGAGCGCTCGTATTACTAGGTCATTCAACAAGAAAAAAAATCTCCATTTTTTGAATTTCAATTATTAGGCCCACCGCACCATCGTCGGCTCCATCATATGTTCCGACTGACTACTTAGTTTTCAGTCCTCAAGTGCTGCCTACTTGAGTAGGGTATGTAATTGAAATAATCTGTGGACCGCGTGAAGCGGTAGGCGATAATATGAGGCATTTATCCTCTCCATTTAAAATCTGGCCGTGGAAGTACATACTACATAGTACGTCTACGCCGCAACGCAAGAGCAGGGTAGCTAGCTAACTGCATGCCAATTTACAGCTATCCCTACTAAATATTACTACACACCTACTGCTTGTTCGGTTGGTTATGAAGTTGCAGACCGCTCAATTTGTTGGAATCTCGTATTTGCCATGAGTCACTGGCACGTTTTGTTGTGGTCTTCGGATTGCCATAGATGGGATAGAGTAGCATATGCAGTTCATGACTCTGTCTGGTCCTTGAAATCGATTCATGAGCAGATTACGGAGTAATCATGAGAATTGTTAATGCTACGCAATCTTATCTGATGTCATCCATGTAACGACACACCCAAAAAGTGGCTGAACTCAGCACAAAAGAGGAACTGCACAGCCCCGATGGTAGATCAACTTGAGGCGATTTAGATACATCGAAACTTAAAAGAGTACATGAATCGTGATATAATCCTCCGATCGTATCAGTTTATTGGTCAGAAATATCCCTCCACACTGCATACTTGGATATTTCGAGTACTATCTCGAGTACCATGGATCACTGATGGGTACCTCGTGTCAAGATCGCCAGTACCAAGAAGAAGCCCACAAAAAAAGCCTCATAATAGTGAAATAAAATATCTTATCACATTGCTTTGCACTGCGATACTACTTGGATATGCTCACGCTGGCGACGCGACTGATTTGGTCGAACATTTCCGAATTAGGAAATTATTGTGACTCGCAATGATTGGTTGACAAAAATTCCTCAAGTACCTCAGTCAAGTACAGTACCACGATGATCGCGAATAAATGAGGCAAATAATACACCAAAGATGATCGCGAATGTGCTCTTTGGCAGGTGGGATGCCTTATAAGTCAAGACATGGAGTACCTCAGGCGGCATCCTTGCTTCCTTCCTCCAAGGTTGTCGCGTCGCACAGACTGGCCGCTCCTTCCTTGTTTTGTCTGAGGCTTCGTGACCTCGACAGAGACACTCCCTTTTGTCTCCTCTTTACTTCTTGCAACTTCTTTCAACTTCATTTTTGTTGCCTCTTCGACTTTCGACAGATTTTCTCCTCAAAGTATGGGCAAAGTCAGAACAGCAGTCCACGTCGACAAAATCTACAATGTGGAACTAGGGCTACAACCACAGCCGCAAGGCAAAGACAACAAATTTGTCATCGGCGACGACGGAACGCATGCGCATCGTCTCTATGATGGACGACGTCAGGATGGTATGCTGGAACTGCTGAATGATAAACTTCAAGCGCTACGAGAAGCGTCGAGACGTGCTAGAAAGAACAGCAGCAAAGGCAGCAACGATGCAAATATCGCCACCCAAGCACATAATGTAATAGCAGGTAGCCTACCGCTCATACAGCTTGAGTCTGCCTCGTCTCCTCCTCGATCGCAATCGAAGTTCTCTTTATCGGCCGTCCAGAATATACAACCGCTGAATCAAGGAACAACCAGGTCGCTGATAGATCGGTACGGGAGGAATAAAGAGCAAATCGGCAGAGGCTCCTCGGGAATCGTCACTGTCACATTTCGACCACACTCCGTCGATCATCCATCAGGCGGACAACTTTTTGCAGTGAAAAAGTTCTCGAAACGGGAAAAGGACTCATTGAAGAAGCATTTGAAGCGCGTCGGAGCGGAATTCTGCATTTCGTCGAGTCTTCACCACGCAAATATCATTCAAACTTATGACTTGGTGCAGGATACGGATGGGAACTTTTGTCAAATTATGGAATATTGTTCCGGCGGCGATGTATATACCCGTGTGAGATCGCAAGGGAAGCTCTGTGCGACGGAGGCAAATTGCTACTTCAAGCAACTCCTTCGCGGTCTAGATTATCTACATACAACCGGCGTAGTACACAGAGACATCAAACCGGATAATCTCCTGCTTACGTATCGAGGATGTCTGAAAATTGCCGACTTTGGAAATGCGGAATGCGTGCGACTACCCTGGGAGAAAACCAGTCGATTATCATCCGGGCTTTGTGGATCGTTTCCATATATCAGTCCCGAGCAATATGTGACCTTGGATTATCGTGAACGGGGGTCTTCGTCGTCGCGGTATTATTATGATGCTCGGGCTGCAGATGTGTGGTCCGCTGGAGTTGTTTATTTGGATATGCGAATGGGCAAACACGCATGGCGATTTGCTGTCTTTGAACAAGACGAAGATTTTGCAGAATATGTAAGAAGTATTCAGGAATCTGGGACATGGGAGCCTATAGAGTTGCTGCCGGGGGTATGTTCATCTATCTCTTCATTTCTGGTTTCTAAATTCGGGTTATTAACGTTCACAGGAGAATTGCCGTCAAACAATATACTCTATGCTGGCATTAAACTGGAAGAATAGACCCAGTGCAAACTCATTAATCAAGTCCGAGTGGGTGCAGAAAATACATGTATGCAAAGCGGCAGAGGGCCATGATTCTCTATAGTCCGTCTTCTGTCAGTATGTACATAATTCACTAGTATCATACCATCGCCGCAAGATGGACCGAACTTGGCCCGTTATCTTTATTTATTAATGGTAGATCCAGCGAACACGAAGATAATGAAATCATTGTAAGACGAGCTGACATAACAGACTTGATCCTTCCCCGCATCTTAGGTATGACGAACTGGTCTCCATCTTACAGGAGCCAGCTGTACATATAAGAAGTCCTTCACATTCAATTAATGTTCTATCATCACTTCAAATTTTCTTCTTGATATCTAGATATCGTTAAAGTAAGAACAAAATGACATCTGCTACAAATCTCCAAAATCTATCATGGTTCCTCTCCGGTCCGCATACGGCATCAATTCGGGATCACCCTCTAGCAGAAGACGATGGAATTCCTACGTTCACCGATCCATACGACGTCCTTGTCCGAATCTCCTACGTCGGCGTCTGCGGTAGTGACGTATACCCGCCCCCTCCCTCCATCTACTGACAAAGCTTCAAAATTAAGTTTGATACGGTATGTAGGTCCACTTCTGGAACCACGGCGGCATCCAAACCTTCGTCTCTTCCACCGCACCCATAATCCTTGGCCACGAAGCTTCAGGTATAATTGCCGCGGTAGGCTCAAAAGTCGATGCCCTAAAACCCGGCGACCGCGTCGCAATCGAACCCGGTTTCCCATGTCGAAGATGCAACTTCTGCAAAAGAGGGCAATATAATTTATGTCTGGACATGAAATTCGCGGCTGATCCGGCGAGTGGGCAGCATGGGACACTAACGAAATATTTTGTTGCGCCGGCGGATTTTGTGTATGTTATTCCGGCGGAGATGTCGTTAATGGAAGCGGTGCTTGTTGAGCCGCTCAGTGTGGCGGTGCATACGGTTCGTAATTTGGGACTCAAGGCTGGGGAGAGTGTGGTGGTTATGGGCAGTGGGACGATAGGATTGTTGTGTGCGAAAGTTGCGTGTGCGTTTGGTGCGGAGAGGGTTGTGCTTTGTGATGTTTTACCACAAAAGTTGGAGTTTGCGAGGGGGTATGTGGAGGGGTGTGAGACTTTTTTGTTGGATAAGGGGCAGATGGATACGGAGGTAGAAGCTAAAAGGCTTCTTGACGCTCTGTTCCCTGCTTCTGAAGATATCAAAGGCGTGCATAACGTCATTGAAGCCTCCGGCGCTGGCTCAGCGATTCAAATCGGCATTTTCGCCCTCCGCAACGGCGGCTCGTACATCCAAACCGGCATGTCCGGACGTGCAAAAGTCGAGTTTCCGATTAATGTCTTCTCCGCGAAGGAGTTAAACTTGAAAGGATGTTTTAGATATGGTGCCGGCGACTATGAGCTTGCGATGAGGTTGTTAGCCTCTAAAAAAGTTGGGGTAAAGGAGTTGATTAGCTCGGTGACCCCATTTGAGAGAGCGCCCGAGGCGTGGGAAAAGACTGGAAAGGGGGAGGGTATTAAGAACTTGATTGAGGGTGTTAGAGATTGATTTGACGGATTTTACGCCCTCTGGCGTAGGCAGGTACATGTTTTAGAGCTATTTGTTAGGGCTAGTGACGAGGATGTTGCATTGTTGGTTGCTTGTCGGCTAAGCCTCGGTGCCTTATAGAACCCCTCAGAATCTCAGTCTGCCTTGCAGTTGAGCATACATATATATCGCCCGTTTTCCCAAATTCTGATCAAACAGAAGTTTAGTATATTCAACTCATGCCAATTGAAGCAAAGCAAAATGACAATCCATCTCCGCCCCGCCTCAGAAGCCGACTTGACGACAATCGTCGACCTCTCAACAGCCGCATTCCCACCAGAAAAAGACGCAATTGTGCGAAACCTCTTCCCGGGGGAGCTGCATTACTCAGATGCCATAAGAAATGCACGGATAGCACGCAAATCAGTCAAATTCGGGCTCAAAAGCACCGCTATCATGGTGGTCGCTGTTGACGATGCTTCAGATGGCACGATAGTGGGGTACGCGGTTTGGGAGGTTCCCGTTTCTCCATCAGCGGAGAAGGAAGAGGAGGTTAGATTGCCGCCATTAGCGCAAGAAGGAATGGATAAAGCGCCGTTTATGGAGTTGATCCGTATACTTAATGAAGATGTACGAGAGCAGTTTGGCGACAAGGGGACGGCGGATGTATGGAGTGAGTTTTTCACTTCCTCGCTCATTTTTCCTTTTTTGAAATTGTAATGACTAATTCTGGATTAGCGCTCGACTCTTTAGGAGTTCATCCAGACCATCAGAAGAAAGGAATTGGTCGGATATTGCTTGATTGGGGCGTCAAGGAAGCATCGAAACATGGGCAGGAGTGTTATCTGGTTGCTACACCAGCTGGATTGCCGCTGTACAGAGCCGCAGGATTCGAGGATGTGAAGGTTCTGAATATCTTCGGGACACCGCATGTTTCGATGAGAAAAAGAGTCTAAAAGGATTGGCATGGAGGGGATGTTGTGAACATCATATGTCACAGATTTGGGTAGGTTACGATGGATTAGGGTTAGGGCTTCCGATATCTTAACCCCCGCTTAGTAGTACGGCTTTCAGCATCTAGGTACCGCTTAGTTATATATCAATTCTTTGCCTAATTTCCGAGTGCAAAGTGGCGAGTGATCGCCATTCGTTGTAGATACTATTGTACTGTTGGTACATTGGTGGGCCTACCTCGGTTTCCGACTTCTTCCACCATGTTGGATGTACCCATTCAAAAAAGTCAAATTGGTCGAGATATGCTTCCTTAGCGACTCACCATTGGACAATCACTGAATCTAGCTGCTATCCGTTTGTTCCGAACATACGCAAGCTTATGTACAATCCAATCTATCAAGTTACCGTAAATGGATAGTGATCCGGATTTCGGGGTTCTCGTTTAGCCCTAATGTGTACTAATCGGTACATTCCAACATCCGCAACCCCTCAATCCTGTACACTAGCGGTGTGTTATGATTCGACCGTTTTGACAAAGTTTGATTTATGGGCATAGATGCCTATGGAATCGGATCTAAGGGAGATAAACAATGCCATACTGGGGATGCAGTTGAAAGTATTTAAAAGTCGAAAAACCCTCTTGAGGGAATTTCCTGTCTATAGAATCTATCTCTTCACGGGTCACCATATCAGTATATAGAATAAACGATTTATTTAAAAGAAACAGGTCAAAATGTCGACATCAAATTGCTGCTATCAAGGCTTCGAATGGGAGGGTACTCCCACCGGCCAAATCAGTAAACTTGCCAACAACGACGTCTACATCGCCGGCGATAGCAGCGCATCCGACATTGCCATTTTGTATGTTGCGGACATGTTTGGTTGGACATTCAAGAATAATCGCCTGCTTGCCGATCACATTGCTCGCGAAGTCGGTGCTACTGTTTATGTTCCTGATTTCTTTGCTGGCGAAGTCGTCGATTCGGAGCTCTTGATTAATGATCGATGGGATAAGATCGATCTTGCCGGATTCGTTAACAGGCACAGTCGAGAAGTGCGCGAACCCGAGATTTTCGAATGTGCCAAAGCCTTGAGGCAACAGTACAAGAAACTCGGTGCTGTAGGATATTGCTTCGGCGGATGGGCCGCATTCCGTCTTGGAGGAGCCGCAAAACTGGTCGATGTGATCAGTGTCGGACACCCTTCACTATTGACCAAGGAGGATATCGATGGTATTACTGTTCCCGCACAGGTTTTGGCTCCTGAGATTGATCCGGTGTATACGCCAGAGTTGAAGTTGCATACGTTCCAGACTGTGCCTAAGCTGGGTGTGCCGTTGGATTATCAGCATTTCCCTGGCGTGGCGCATGCTTGTTTGGTACGTGGGGATGAGAGGAAGCCCGGTGAAAGGGCGGCGATGATTAGGGGGAAGAATGCGCTTGTGGCGTGGCAGAGTCAGTTTTTGAAAGACTGATCTGCTTTGACTACTTGTGTTTCTCCGGTATCTTTACATAAGAGAGACTAATTGATGACGGCGGAGGCTGGTTCGCGTGTTACACTCACGAATACTCCTACGATAGTGAGAAAATTGGACAAGCAAATATTGTTGGCGATATAAAATTCAATTTAGTTTTAAAATCCACTAAAGATGTTTCTCCATCCTTCACTCAGTACCAGAGGATTCCACGGTCGATCTGGGAATGTACACAGTTTTTCACAATCGACCTTTTAAACATAAAAACTAGAAACCCCTCGCATCATTCCCAGTTGGTATTTTCTGAAACCCACTATAGAAGCCGGAGACTCCGCGGCGTGATCGGGATCGGCCCCATAGTGTGTAAGAAGGCTCACTATTTCACTCGAACACCGTATTTCGGCTGCATTGATAGCAAGGTTCTTCATGAGCTGAACAGAGTTGTCCGTTGGAGCACCTGTGAACTCAAACGGCTTGAACCGTGCTTCCAGTGCGTCCATTTTCTCGACAATACGCTCCACTACTGCAGGAGAGCAACTCTCTGCCGCAAGTAAGAGGGCGTACCCTTTTAATGCCATCACGTTTGCTCCAATGTCGAGCAGATGATTTGCCATTTGCTCTTTGTTATTGTCCAACGCGTAGTGGAGAGGCGTTTGTCCAAAAACGTCTCTGTGTTCGAGAGACAATCCTCTATTGAGAAGGATGTCAATTAGCTCGATATTGTTCTGCTGAGCAACTAGGTGGATCAGGGCCGTTTCGAACACACCGGTGTATGCCAGATTCGACACCGGTGTCTCTTTGAAGTAGTCCAGAAGTAAAGGCGAGTGCCATTCTTTAATACACTGAACCCAGGACGGCCAGGGCAGTCCATAGTACGGATTCTTTGGTGTGCTGTTTGACTTTAGGATCGGATTATAAAGATATGGTATCAGTAGCTGCGCGAGCCCTTTACTGGTTTGCACTAAAGATGCGAGTTCAACGTATGAAAGCAAGTGTGTAATAGACAGAATGACGTCAACGGGTAGTTGCATGAATTGCATTTTGATGAGTTGGATATCTTGAAGTGTTGGAACTCTCGAAATGTGATTGTCTCTTTTTCAGTCTTGATGATCTGTAGTAGTTGACGAGCGAGTATGAGACCAAGCAATTGCATCGCCAGGTCGAAACCTCATATACACAGAATCCTGAAGATCCATTGCCATAATTCTCGGGCTGTTGTCGCGATACCGATGAGTTTTGTCAAGACAATGCCGGAACATGGTTGCGAAGCATACAACAAAGGTCTCAATTGTCTTTGAAGGGGGGCTAATAAGACACAACCTGAACAAACTGAGGCAATTGCCGAAAGAGATCTCTAAAAGACAGCAAAGTCTGCAAATCCTCGAATAGTCGAAGTATATCGCAAACTGTCGGATACATTTACAGTTGATGGCCTGAGGCTGCAGCGCTCTACTTTAAATTGCCTGATTGGTCAGATTAGAGCACTCGGCACCACCCGACAAATAGCCCTAACTTCTCCAAACTGCCCAATGGGGGAATTCATCGTCGAGGCCAATGCGAACCGAACCGAGCCCCGGTACACGCCCAATGAAGTTTAAATAGATCAGAGTCCTCTTATTTATGTCCTTGAATCAAATGACTATGCTTGACTGCGTTGATGACATTTAGCAGAGCTCTCTCTGTCTGGACTCAAGATCAACTCCCACCACAGTGGAGATTCCATACATACAGATACGACTCTTCATAGTCAAATTCGTTGCAGTTCAGGAAAGACCGTTCCGTCCCGTTACATGGCCAAGAAGCGCTAGTATTGCTAGCTGCTTTACTGGGGTCTGTGTTGTCGACTACGGCGGACTCCGTCTTCAATCTTGACAGGATAGACCCAGTCGTCACCACGTGGAAGCCGGTGCCATACACCATGAGACCATGCAAGTGTCCTGCGTCTTCATTACAAGTCATCTTAGATAATATTGGAATACAACGAAAACCTACCTACCAGACCATCTCTTCTAATATCCGGAGTGTCTCATAGCTATATTTTCGACAGTCGAGTATGTAATGCGAATACGGATAAGAAAAACCCTCGAGTCCTATTCCGCTCTTAAATGCCCAATCAATAGCCACCATTCAAGCTGCGCGGATCCACTATGATACTAGTTGTAATTATTATCGGTAATTCAAGTTTTTTAGGGTCCAGGCTTACCTTATCCGTGCAAGACGAAAAAAAAAAAGCCTATCTAGACCCCGCTTGCTCTTTACTTTTTTTTATAAAAGCTCGTGTCGCATTTCTTTTCTTCTTCTTGTTTCTTTTTTCTCTTCTTTTCTTTGCGCCTTTACTTCCTTAGCAGTGAGCGACTTCAGGGCTTTGCGTTCACATTTGCTGGCGAAAAGCTCCAACCTTATTTCGTCTGCCGTATATATAGGCTACCTCCCGCTGGTTATCGGAGCGACCTTTCTGCCTATCGCATTACCATCCACATTCAGTTCAGTTCAGCAAGATGTCCGAGTACTACACAAACGACAAGGAGGTTGTTCCTGCCCGGCCTGCGGCCGCGGTCCTTTCTGGGGAAGAGAAACAGGTGCACTATGTCTCCGAGTCGACTGACAACAGCGACCGCCAGGAGCCGGAGCAGAACGGACGCATGGCGCGAATGTTCACCTATATGAAGACGCGCGATTTCTGGCTTGTCGTTCTTATTGGGTACGTGTTTTACCTGGACTGCGCGAACGAAAGAAACAAACCACTGATCTCCGATGCGAGTATAGACAAATTATCGCTTTGGCCAATATTAGCTCCTCCACGTTCTCGTCCCTCCTCTCGATGAAAGGCACCAGTATCCCGGCTTTCCAAACCTTGTGGGTCTACGTTTTGCTCAACTTGACCTATACCAGCATCACTATCTACAAATACGGCTTCAAGAAATGGTTCCGTCTTCTTTACACCGATTGCTGGAGATATTTCATCCTTTCCTTCTTGGATGTTGAGGGCAACTACTTTATGGTTTTGGCATATCGCTACACCTCGCTGCTGAGCGCCGAGTTGTTCAGTTTCTGGACAATCATTGTCATTGTCATTATTTCTTTCGTCTTCTTGAAAGTCCGATACCACATTACCCAGTACCTTGGTGTGTTCGTCGCCTGCGGTGGAATGGGTCTCTTGATTGCTTCCGACTACCTCCGTGGCGCCAATTACCCTGCCGCAGATCAATTGAAAGGTGATCTTTTCGCTCTGTTGGCCAGCTCCATCTACGCCTTCAGCAACCTGTTTGAAGAGTACATGGTCTCCAAGCGTCCCATGTACGAGGTCATTGGCCAGATGGGTTTCTGGGGTATGTTGATCAACGGTGTGCAATGCGCCATCTTTGACCGTGGCTCGTTCGATGGCGCTGTCTGGGATGGACAAGTTGGTGGTTATATCGTTGGTTACACCATTGTCCTCTTCATCTTCTACACACTCGCGCCCATCTTGCTGCGTATCTCGTCTGCCACATTCTTCAACATTTCTCTGTTGACCATGAACTTCTGGGGTTTGATTATTGGTATCCAGGTTTTCCACTACTCGGTTCACTTTTTGTATCCGATTGCTTTCGTCATGATTGTTGCTGGTTTGTTTGTGTACTTTGTTGGCGAGGGCAAACTTGGTGAATCCTTCAAGCCTTGGTTGGGTAAGAACCAGGAACTTGGCGTCGATGGTGTTGGAACCGCTCGTCGTGCACAGGAAACTGGTCACGCGATCGTTTAATTTACCTATTCTAGGTAAACAACATTACATACGAAGAGTTTATGTAGGTAAGGTTATGGTGTGATGCGGATATGCGTTGATGGATGATATTCCTTACTTAATAGTAATTAGAACTTCTACCCAGTTTGCTGAGCAATACTGGTGGAGTCATTGCAATTGTTTGCGATTTAAAACTTTGCTTAATAGAACTAATGAAGATACCTCGTGTCACGTTTAGAATGCCGTTTCTTGTATACCTAAATTTTACATACTACATACCTATTTCGCTAAACATACCATACTTCCGTGCAGCTCTTGGTTAAGATACTGACAGAACGCGTTCTAGGGCTTCTGGATTATGGTTGTTACAAAATGACACAGTTCTTGCGCCTTTCCTCCTCCATATCCTCTACCCACTGTCTCTCGTCTCCCGTTGAGTAATCCGAATCCGAGTACTCGGAAGCATCCTTTGATACGATCGATGAAATATCCGATTCGTCCTCATCGCTGTCCTCTGTGTCTTCCCACTGTCCACTACTATAGGATTCGTCAGTATCGTCTCCCTCGCAGGGTTAAGAGGTCAAGGTCCGCCTTAATGCATGCGCTTTGATGAAGGGAAATGGAACAAACCTGTACGACTCATTCAGATAGCGCCAGTCTGACGGCAAGTCATCTTCAACTTGAATTGTTCGGGCGTTCTTAACGAGTTTTCGCCAGAAGTAATCCGTCCCCGGACGGTCGCTTGCGTCTTTATTTGGGAATTGCTATATGATATTGATAGTTATTGGTAGAGACTTAGGCTCGTCGAGGTGTTACACGTCTTACCTTGCTCGATATGCAGAGCTGGATGAATGACACGACAAATGCAATCCACCACTTTGTCCGATTAGGTCCCCTGAGGCCACGTCCGCCTCGAAACTCGATGGTGCCGGTACACTTCTCACCGGGGACGACGTGCTCGAAGTTCCACATCACGCGCCGGTCGTCTTGCATGAAGTCCTTCATATCTTCCTCGTCGTCGATTTTCCAAATCCTCTCCATGGTCTGTCGGACATCGCTGTCGGTACCACTCTTGTACCAAATGCCGATGGTTGAACTTGAAGCCTCCCAGTTCTTCTGGCAGTACGCATTGTTGCGGCGGGGGGCGGGGAGCATGTCGTCCAGATTATTCGCGTAAAAGACGATGCCGCAGGCAATCTTCTTCAGCTCGGTCATGGTGAAACGCTTGTTGGGCCCAGGGGAGACGTGGATATGGCTCCCGCATTTGGCAGAGCGTCGGGGCAGTTTAAAAACCCGGCCCCAGGAAGACCAGAAGGTGTCGATTTCGGTTTCCCAGTAATTTCTGGTATTGAGAACCGGGGAGACAGCTTCTATGGGAACTTTTGATCCGGCGGGTTAGTATTTCGTGGTTGATATGGAGAATGTCCTCTCCTAGACTCACTGGCAGGGTGCGCCGGACTTCCTAGCGATCCATCTTTTGTAAGGAACCATTTGTCGTAATGCTCGGAATGCTTTCGGTATCTGCCGTTCAGAGAATCTGCCACTGCATTAAGGCCATGGTAGCGGAGGGACGCAGCGAGCTTCTCGTAGTAAAACTTTCGGACCAGTGGGTGTCGGACTAGGTGAGGCTCGGCAATGAGCTCAATCTCGACGCCGAAGTAGAACGAGTCCCTTGCCATGAAGTCGTTTTCAATGTGAACTACCGAATCTTTGTCAAACACTTCAAGGTGGACGTTTGCTGCTACACACAAGCCAGAAGCCTGATGATATGTTATCCACCTCAATCCTTGGTCTCTCAGCCTCGTCAGTCGTCTTCAAGTTCGAATTTTAATGACCGGTATCCATACTTTGTAAGTCTAGATGTTGAAACCTCTCTCTGCGCTAGGCTTTCCAATCGAACCGGAAAAGGTCCCAATAAGACCACATCCATGGTGTTGGCGGAGGCTGAGCGCCCAATCTCCCTCTTAGTAAAATCGTAAATCGCCCGAACAAAAAGACGGCAAGAGAGCCCAAATCAGATAGAGTCTGCTGCAGGAGCTAAGGGCAGGCGGTTTACGTGTAGTGCAGCCACCGATAAAGACAAAATTGCAACACGAGTCTGGTCTGGTACACCAAGGAGCATAAAAACTTTCTCTCTTGATTATTTCCATGTACTGGAGTATTTTAGCTCAAGCTGTACATGACTAGCCAACCTTGCGATGAGGCTGAAAGTAACATTCCTGATATAACCATTATGGGGCAAAGACGGAACAAGCGCTTAGGGTTTATTGCATAAAGCATGATGCTCAGGCATACAGCTCAAGCCAACTATCTGCTTCAGGCAGGTCCAAGCATTACACCAGGCGGACGGAATGAAGGATATAATACGAGAGGGCGACGATGGAAAATGAGATCCTGTTGAGTCGGCGGGGCAATACACAGATATCGTAAAGTGCACCAATCACGTCGTGCTGAAGGCCAAGGCAGAACAACTACTGTGCGGAGTTCACCTACTCGCTGCACTATTCACCATCTTTGACGTGTCATATGCAATTGGACGGTACAGATATTAGGCGCGTGGCTTGCATGATGGGATTCTCAGCCTGATCAAAATCTGATCGTGGGGGAAATAACTCCATACTATCGTTCACACAATCATCCCACCCGACACGAATTGCTCATCACACTGTGTCTACGACTGGATTCTTCCTCTATTTTTGCAATGTGCTGGGGACTTGGCCATCAAGGTCGTAAAATTCCTCTCGGTCCAAGATGTCGTCCAACAAATTTCAGCGCCAATATTATTTCGCCTTTGGCAGCAATATGCATTTGACACAAATGGCAGAACGCTGTCCCGAAAGTACTTTCATCGGCAAGGCTACACTGCGAGGATATAGATGGCAGATCAACCAGAGACATGTGGCAAATATTGTCAAAGTTGCCGAAGACTTTTCAGGTGTACCAGCCGCGCAGGTTGATGTGGTCGAGGGTCTCGTGTTCTCTATTACTGATAAGGACCGTCGAATTCTGGATCGCAAGGAAGGCATTAAACTCGGTGTCTATGAACGAGTCGGGTTGAATGTTCTCCTGGAACGGCATCCACATTTCGCCGACAACAAGACAGCGTATGTGCGAGACAGGCTGCAGGATCAGTCTAATGCTATCGATCGACCGGCTAGTTACGAGGAGACACATGTCGAGTCTCAACAAAAGGATCTCCCAATGCCCGATGGCACTGGAATTGGAGAAAGTGTAGGAGATGCACATTCCAAGTCATCAGTATTGCCGAAAAAGCCGCCTCCTTCAGTTGAAGATCCGCCGGCAGCCAATATTGAAAATATTGAAGCGATCTCATACCTGAGCACCAAGTATGCTGATAACGGACTAATTCGACTGGAATATGTACAAAGAATGGAAAATGCAATAAGCGACGCCGTGAAACTCGGCGTGTCGCGGGATTTTGTGGAAAAGTGCCTGGAACCTTACGTTCATGGAGAAGTCTATCAACCAGATGAGAACGTTGAAGAAAAGCCCTCGATTTCTGATGCAGCGGTCACACAGGCTGCCCTCGAAGAAAGAAACAGAAAGGCAGACGAAGAAAGGAGTAAGAAGGCAAAAAGTAGATCTGTTGGCCAACTACCAGATCAAGCCCAACTGGCTCCCCAAACCAAGAAAAAGATGCATGGCCGAAATCTCAAAAAACAGCCTCTCCAAGGCAAAGTAAGACAAAGCTACCCGCGGACAGGCGAGGGAGGAGAGGCTTCAGGGAAGGAGGAAGACAAAGGATCAACGGGCTTTTGGTCCTCCGTTTCATCGATGTTTGGCTCTGGTCAGAGTCAAAGAAGCGCGAAAACACCGCAGAATAGCTGAAACAACCAACTTGATGTCGTGTTTTCATAGATGTAAAATGTTTTACTTGTAATTTCGAACGATTTAAACATGGTCACAAATTTATATTCATCCTTATACGCATACTCATACGACGGTGTCGGAATGCGGATAGGTAGGCCCTATCTCGAAAGCCACCAGTCAAACCATTGGCATAAAGGCATTGATGGGATAGTCCCGATAACAATAGTGTAAATATTAAATTTTCATTTTATTGCTTATTGATTTATATGATTAATTAAAGAAATAATAATTGCAGGCAGAATCAAGATAACTTACATATGAAACACATGGCACGTCCCATTTACTACCTAGGTACACGTGTGAAAATATACCCATGGACACTTCCGGCGACAACATGAAGTCAAAGTAATACATCTTCCGTACAAGGATAAAGCAAGAGATCAACCAGTTGACACCAGCCTACCTATATATCGGCGTGCACAGCAGTTACACCTCGACATCCGAAGTGCTGCCACTTTGCGGAATGAAGCGGGCATTCGGCCGATCGAATGGATAATCATCGCCCGGGTCGTCAGTGATATCAGATCTGAATTTTACGCAAATTTAGCATCTGCATGAATTCAACGTAAAGGTAGAGGCAACGCACCGGTTAGATTCGTTCATAGTCTTGAAACTCTCCGGCAAGTGTTGGGCCATGTTCTCTGTTGCGGCGGCGTTTCGGATCTTCTGCCAGAATAGTGACGGGCTACAGGAAGGGTAAGAGCTTTTGAGTGGCAGTTTAAACTGTTATAGTTAGCACGACTCAATATTTCCAAGATCTAATATTATACGACACTCACCTCTTGGATTGCCAAAATCATAAATGCCACGGCAAAACTTATCCAGCGCTTCGTTCTTACCGGGCCTCTGAGGCACCTCCCACCTCTGAATTCGACCGTGCAGATTGCCGGCTCCTCTGTAAAGGGCATTTTTGTGACTTTGTGAAAATTCCAGAGCACCGGACGGTCTTTTTTTGACAAACCCTGTATAATTTCGACGAGTTTCTCCTTGCTCTGTACAGTGTTGATCAACGCCGCTACTGCGCTTATACTCTTGCCTTTCAGTTTTCGAGAATGTTCCTTGTTGGGCACGCAGTAATGATAGTTTCTCCGACTTTGAGGAAGGACTTGCTGGACTTGATCGTTGTAGAAGACGACGGCAAAGGCGATTGCCTGCAGTTCCTTGAGGTGGAAGGAGCCTCTGCCGGGGGAGACATGAACATGGCTACCGCATCTCAACACGCGCCGGGGCATGTGAAAGACAGCCCTCATAGCGCTCCAGAATGCATCAATTTCATCCTCCCACCGCTTGCGTGTTTCCAGTCTTGGCGATACAGCCTCGAGAGGTACTACACCCAGATTATCAGCCGGTTCTAGTACGATTGAATGGGAGCGCAAGGTCTAGCCTACCACCAGGATGTTTAGGCCACTCTGGAGCAATCAGCGATCCATCCCATGTAATCCACCAAGTAAGGTGGCGGTCCGTCGTTGAACGATATGTGGTTCTCCTTGATTCAGCAATTGCTTTCAATGGCTGTTGATCACTGCCCTTTCTATTTCGCAGAGCTTTAGCGATCTTGTCGTACCAGTAGTCAAGGTGGTCGCTCACGGGTGCCGGTACGGGCTCTTGCTTATTGTGCGGCTCAACGATGACCTCTATCTCGACGCCGAAGTAGTAGAAGGTCATGTTGTCTTGAGCGACTATCACTGTGAAACTGTCTATCTGAAGACCTATTCACATGTATATTCAAATAGAGACTGTTACTGTTACTATAGTGCAATATGAGAGTCTCTGGCCGTGCCGTGGACATTCCATATCCTTTAAAATACATTCACAAAAGGCTACCATCACTCGAAGGCACCACCAGACATACTAGGCGTAGTTTACTCGTATTCCTTTAGTTTATTCATTATTACCGCCCTGGCCGACTGCAGCTTCAGCAGTTGGTATTCGTAGCCGCTTTTATATGATTCGACACATAATGTTACCCAAAAGACACATATGCAGTCGCATTGCAAATGCAAGTATGCTCGTGAGGAATCACCCCGTTCGTGCCTCAGCCGACGAGGCTGTAACTTTCAGTTCATAACTGCGGCTCTATAGGGATGGAAAGAAAGGTTTCAGTCTTGCGGTTTGGAGATTCGTGCCATTGCACCACTGCCAGGTATCCTTGACAAGCCCAATACGTGGCTAGCATTTAAGCCTCACCACTGATCGCGTCCCACTGACCTTCTCGCATTGTAACCGGTAGGTATGCCAGCGCATACGTACCTAACATCTTGGCTTGCTATGGATGGCAGTGCTACGGTTAGTGCCCACAAGAATTAGGAATCAGTCAATTAGTTTCAGAACCCCGTTTATTGTTCGAAAACCCCGAGAATCAAAGAATCCATTGCCGGCAAAAATCTATAAGTGAAAATCGTTATGTTGTTACTTAATTAGTCAGTCGACTAGTAAGTAATCAACTTACTGCTCTATTGATTATCTTTCTAATATTGGGCTGACTTTTGTTCGCTATCTACCTATGGTGTGTTGTCAGCCTTGTCAGCCTTACACCCCGAACTACCGCAAGCCGAATATCAACATCTTGACGTTACTACAACTCATCAAACATTTTTCCAGCAAAGATCTGTCCATAACAAAGTGATTGGCTACTAAAGCGCATCCAGGCTTTGCGATCATTGAACTTTTGTTCGATCTGGTCGTAACAGTCGTCGAGTCGTCGTCAAAGTTGAACTTTTTGTGGCTGGCACCGAAGCCCCCTCCTCTTCTCATAGCCATGGCTTCCAAATCGGCTCGGAAGCCGGATCGTTGGTACTATTTTGCCTATGGTAGTAACATGAGCCTAAAACAAATGGCAGAACGCTGCCCGTCATCATTATTTATGGGAAAGGGCAGACTCGATGGGTATAGATGGCAGATCAACCAGCGCGGTGTTGCAAACATCGTCGAATGCGAGGGAGAATATGTCGAAGGCCTTATTTATCAAATTGACGCCAAGGATAAACGACAACTAGACCGCAGTGAAGGCGTGGCGCTTGGGTTCTACAACGATGATTATCTACACACCATATTCTCGCCCTTGCCGCACCGCGGAATCAAGACCTTCCATGTTGCGAAAGACCTCGAGATAGGCGATCAGCGGGATCCCAAAGAAAAGGAGCATCAGCCATTTGCTTCGGGTCCCAGAAGGAGCAATGCGCGAGAATCCACTTTTGTCGATCAAAACAAATCACATCAAGCATCGAGGGATCCGAGACAGGAAAGCTTAGAGATGGTTGAGGCTCTTGTCTATGTTAGCAGCGAATACAAGAAAGACGGACCGATCAGATCAGAATATATTACCCGCATGGAGAAGGCGATTGCTGATGGACGAAAAATGGGACTGTCAGACCGATTCTTGAACCACATTGATCGTACGATTCATCGGGAGATACCACCACGTCGGAATAACGATATTATTCGTACATGCGATGGTCCTTACGAGAGAGTAAGAAATCATGATGCGAGCCGTGAGCCGCTTGAGAATCTGGAAAGAACTGGACGAAGACAGGAGCAGCACGAACAAGTGTCGACGGTTCAGCCCGGCTATGCAAGGTACGCGAGGGTGATAACCATTCGCCCTAGGTATCAAGACTTTCATGATCTCGCTGGCGATTCTAGATATGAAGATGACAGGCATTATCAACCGACATACGATACTGGAAGACATTCAAGGACTGGAGAACGGGGCAGAGACAGATCTCCAACAAGGACTAGACAGAGTCGAGGCAGGGACGAACAGGGTCCCGGTGGATTAGTCACGCGTATCACTTCTCGTTACCATATTGAACGTGATCCTGAGCGGGTGGTTAGGTACCACAGACGCAGTAGCTCGACTCCATACTGAATTGCATGTGTTTAAATGCAATCTCTACCATCAGACTATACTCCATTGCTACGGATTAAGATACATAAAGTTCTTTTCTTGATAAATCATGCCGCAGAAAAACTCATAATTGAATTTGTAGTTTCTACGACTGCTCAAAATCCAAGGAAGGGTTGTGATGTCTTGATGGCTCTTAACTAGCAGAGCTATCAAGAATATTTGAAGTCTGCTGTGAACGACAGCCTATTTAAATTACGCTATACATATGGCGCACAACGTGGAAAAGCTATCTGACGTCAAATACGGAATTTTCCACCTGCCATACATTCGGTAAATAATCCGTTGAAATCGTGATCGTCCCTACTCCGCTAATTTCTTATGTTCTATAATGCTAATAACACAATCATATTAATTTAGAGATAACAAATTTTATTGAAGGGGCTTGCCTAGATTCCCCGTCTCATCATCAATTGATGGATAGCGTAACCCCCGCATCGGATAAATAAAGGTTTCATCGTGTTTTATATACATCAATTTCCACCAATGCTGGTTGTGGATGAAGAAAATCTTTTATTAGTGATCCTAAGTGGTTGCATGTGGGTATAACTAGCTGTGCCGCCCTCCAGACATATAGAAGTTGAATTTGTTTCCCTAGTCGCAAGTTTCATGCTTTGGTCTTTTTTGTTTTTCGGATATTGTTTGCTGGTCTTTCGGGTGTTCGAAAATTGCTAGATTAGGAAACTCATACTATATTAGGAAATCCCACGACAGTGTGCCAGACCATCGGATCTCACGCAGCTAGCAGAGAATTATCCTAGTACACTGACATCTCATTGTCATCGCAGATATGAGGGTATCCAACATCTTACTCTCGTCTTTAGCAACCTTCACCACCCTCAGCTCCGCAAGCCTCCAATACCGTGGCGCAGACATATCCTCCTTGCTGGTCGAAGAAGGCGACGGAATATCCTACAAGAATACGAATGGCGCCAGCGCAAAACTCGAGACCATTCTCGCCGCTAACGGTGTGAATACTATCCGACAACGACTATGGGTTAATCCCAGCGATGGTGTGTATGGTTTAGATTATAACTTGGAACTCGCAGCGAGGATGGTGGATGCAGGGATGAAGATTTATCTTGATATGCATTTTAGTGATACGTGGGCAGATCCGAGTCACCAGGTACGTCAACGTTGAAATCCGAGAATGGGGCATATTGGTGTACTGATGTATCATGGCAGACAACTCCATCCGGCTGGTCCACAACAGACGTTGGTACATTAGCATGGCAACTCTACAACTACACAATGGACGTCTGCAACAGTTTCGCTGAGAAAAACATCCCTCTCGAAATCGTGTCTATTGGCAACGAAATTCGCGCCGGTCTACTGTGGCCGCTCGGCTCAACCAGCAGCTATTACAACATTGCTACACTTCTCCACTCCGCTGCATGGGGTATCAAGGACTCAAACCTCGCTACGAAGCCTAAAATCATGATTCATCTCGATAATGGCTGGTCATGGAGCGAACAGTCATACTTTTATGATACGGTGTTGGCAGAGGGTCCTTTGCTCACGACGGACTTCGATGTGATGGGTGTCAGCTATTATCCATTCTACAGTAGTTCTGCTACATTGGCGTCCCTCAAATCGACATTGGCTGAAATGGCGTCTACATGGGGCAAAGGGTTGATTGTTGCAGAGACAAATTGGCCATATGCTTGTCCCAATCCGGCATACTCTTTCCCATCTGATCTGAAAAGTATTCCGTTCTCGGCTGCTGGTCAGACGACATTCTTAAAAGATGTGGCGAGCGTTGTGGCGGGGACGAAAAACGGGTTGGGAATGTTCTACTGGGAGCCAGCGTGGATTGGGAATGCGGCGCTTGGTTCTAGTTGTAGTGATAATCTGTTGGTCGATTCTTCTACAGATGTTTTTAGGACAAGTGTGGAGGTATTTTCGAGTATTTGATGGAATGAGCAAATTGATTGTATTGTTTGCTTGTCAGTCAATCTTACATATCCAGGAGATAAATGATCAAGTAGTAGTGAATAACTATCACATGATTAGCAATTCGCGAGTAATATGACCGACGTAAAGATCGTGGCTTACGTCTAAAAACAAGCTAGGCTGAATCCAAAGTGCGGCGTATCGATGGTTGGGAATTATGCCACAGAATTCGCGAATCGCTGGTTGTTCAGATGTCCACTACCCCTGTTCTTAAGGGACATAGTAATCTGTATGAAGGTTTATCCATGCGGAAAAGGCAGGCCCACCTCATTTTCTGATGGCCAGAGCAGGTTGTATGCGAAAGCTGCGAGACCCGCGGTTGCAGAGTCCTTTCATCAAGTGTCGACCAGCGATTTCTAGCTGACGGTACTGATCTTCATCAACAATGTATTCAGGCTCCCATGCTTCAAACCCACCGTGCCGCGGATTCCATTTTAGAAACCTTCGCTGTGGGTAGTCCAACACCTCAAGTTTCTACAGACAGGATTCTTGTACGGGATCGGTCTCCTGAGCAGCGGGCGCGTTGACAATAACATATAATACCGAGGGCCATGGGAACATGCGAAATAGTTTAGCTAGACTGCGGGCATTCTTTATAAACAAATCTTCAGAGACAGTGAAATTCCCGAAGCGCATGTTGGACAGTCTTGAGAACTTTTTCCATTTCCGTGCGTGAATTAGATCTTGTTGGTTTTCCAGATCCAGTTTATCTAATAGATCATAAGGCTCCTTGCAAAAGTCATTCAGCACGCTTTTGCCAAGGTATATTACATCGTGCCTCAAATCGTATTTTGGAATCAGTGAACGGATCGCTGCTGCCTTGTAATGTTGATTAATACATTCATGTAGCTGCATGTCGTGATCACGAAGAGAGGCTAGAGCGACGCTTCGAGCTTCGTAGTTGACAAACAGAAGTGGCATGTAAGCCCGTGCCTTTGATAATTTCCAATCGAGATTTAAAGGTTTGTCATATTGATTTTTAAGATACCAAAACCCTGTTCTGTAGGTATACAAGGTTTGTGTATCCTTGTTGGGGAACTCGTCTTCGCTGGGGAGAGCATGACACCAGATATGAAGTCGTACTTCTGGTGGCAGTTTGATGAAGAAGGTAAATTCTCCCGTCGCGTTCTTGGCCGTGGAATCTGTCAATGACAGGTGCCTAGTTTCACGCGACTATCTATTTTCTATCACCTCTGTCTGAGGGCGCCTTCAGAGACTCTCGATTTTCCCTTGTTCATTGTTGGCGTTTGAGTGGATAGCGCAGAACTGTCTTTCTTTCATGGGCCTTCGAACAGGCAATAACGATTATATCACTGTCGGTCAACCCAAGCCGGGTGTATCTCAAAATTCTGGATTTCGCGAGAGTAAAGTCCCTGGATCAGGTCTTGACTAGGATATTCTAGATATTCGTATTCCTCCTCGAGTTCAACTCCATCCTCATCTAGGAAGTCATCCGCATCCGCAAAACCACGTCCCCACGATATAAACTTGACTTCCTCCTGATGCCAAACCAGTGGTCTTCGATTGTCGTAGTCAAACTCATGGATCTGCCATCGACGGTGCAACTCTTTAGGATCGGTAAATAAGCCCTTCGGCGCATTCGCAATAACGTACAATATCATAGGCCATGGATCGAAGAAATCTAATATGTCTTGTACAGTTTCTGTGTTCCCGAGAAAGAAGTCGTCGGTTACAGCAATTCGTTGAATATTTGGATCCTGCCAGCCCATAATATGCAGTTCGCGTATTCTATCCTTGGGCTCTTGAAGAAAATCGCGCCAGCTGCTTTGATCAATGAATAACACACCATACTCCGAGTCGAATGGACTCTTTTCCTTCGAGTTTTGTTGATGGTACCAAGCTAGAGCGACGCTTCGAGCTTCGTAGTTGACGAAAAATAGTGGCGAATGAGCTTGGGCTTTCAACAAATCAAAGCAAAAAGTCAGTTTCGGCTTTTCTGGTCCCACGAACCCCGCATTCGATTTAGACACAGGTCGACGTTGCCAACACCCTTTTCTGTAGGGGTACAGGGTATTGAAATCTGGTATGGGAAGTCCAGTTGTTTTTGGCAGCGCGTAATGCCATATCATAAGCCGCAGCTCTGTGGGGAGCTTCACAAAATGAACAAAATCACCCATAGCTTTCTTGACTAGGCGAGTATATTTGGGAATGACATGATGAAGAGTCGTGTAGTCTTCAAAGTTTTAACCTAATTGTGCTAGCCCCGGACAGGCTTAGCGCGCTGCGACAACGATTGCCAACGATCAAGTTTTATATCAGCATAGGGAGACTTAGAATAGTATGAAAGTATAGGTACAATAGGGATTGAGAAACAGGGAGACCTTCTTTTTGTTATAGCAAGCCCTCCTATATATACGGTTAACTCTAAATTCCCAGTCGAACCCTCCGAGCCGAAATAGGGCGTATCGTGATACAGCCATCATGACGGCTGGAGCGGTTCAGTAGCAAGCCCCTGCGTCGCCTGGGCCCAGTCACTGATATATCTATCATTTATGAAATAGCCATTCTCGTCTAGCACCCTTCCATTTCCACGACTCGTGGAGATACTTATACTTGTCGCAGGCTAGTCCTGAAAAGGCTTAGCTTGTAGCGATAACGTGTGCTCCGTAGTTACCCACGATAAGATAAGGAGTCCGTCAGCTTGGATGACGAATTATTAATCCAATCATCCTACTGATCAACTAACATAGTTAGCCTATTGCAATGCATCCCAACAACCTCATCCTCTTCAACGTCCATCCTTGATTGCGGTGTTGCCATTGAGCCCAATTGCTTAGTACCGCCCATCAACCATGGTCAACGACGAAGAGTCTCGACACGCTTTGGCATCCGAAGAGACGCCATTGCTCGCGGAGTCTGGAATCGGAGAAACAACAGCATCAGCAGGACAGAATGGATACGAAGATGAGGATGATGTGGCCCCGACTCCTCTCGCAGGAAAGCGCGCGGTGGTGGTTGCTTTTGCAGTAGTATGTCTTTTATTTATTCAAGGTATGATAACTGAATCCGGACGTCTACCGCATGGTACTAACACTGCTTGAAGCTACCAATATTACATCGGTGTCAACGACGCAGTCAGATATCGCCGCAGACCTCGACGCTTTCTCCAATACTCCGTGGCTGACCTCATCATATATGGTTTGTTCGCACTCATTACCAACGACAATTGTCAACAGCTACTGATCTTTGTGGTGGTAGATTTCCGTCGCTAGTCTCACGCCAGTCGGAGGCCGTCTATCGCAGATATTCTCTCTTCGCGCCATTTTATCCCTATCAAGCCTTCTTATATCGATCGGTTTATTGATCACAGCCACTACTCAAACATTCCCCGTCTTCATCGTTGGCCGCGTCGTTACTGGATTGGGCTGTGCTTTAATATACTCCACGCAAACTATTATCGTTTTGGAACTGTCTTCAAAGAAACGGCGAGGACTTCTCATAGGATGCGTATACACGACTGTCACAGTGGGTATTGCAGCAGGCGCTATTATAGCCGGTGCCATGGCTCCGAGGTTTGGATGGGTAGGTGCTTCATTTTACGCAGCTTCCTCACGTTGCTGACTTATGAGACAGCGGTCTCTATATTATATACAATCTCCGACGTGTTTTGTCCTCACCCCGATTCTATATCTAGCAATTCCTCCAACCGGCCAGGACAAGGAGTCCAAACCCGAACCTTTTAAAAAGAGACTCGCAAGAATTGACTATTGGGGAATTTTGACAATGGTTCGTCCTTCAACTAAACAATGCGATTTATTACATCTGACTTACTCGATCATAGACCGCAGCGAATGTCCTATTGCTGTATTCACTTTCTCGGCCCAACATTTCCTATACATACATTCCCGTTTCCCTGGTTCTGTTCGTTATTTTCCTAGCAGTTGAGTCAACGCCAGCTATAACTACCGAGCCTATCGTTCCAATTCCAATCGTTCGTTCTCGCGGAGTTTTATTGTCTGGTATATCATCGACCGGTATCATGATGGCCCGTTGGGCAATTCTATTTTACTTGCCTGTATACGGCATTGCAGTCCGCGGGTGGAGTCCCGCAGAAGGTGGTGTTATTATGATTCCGACCAATGCTGGTTTTGCCTTGGGGGGTCTTTTGGTGGGTTGGATACACATTCGAAAGGCTACAAGTTACTATATGTACGCTCCTTTAGGTCCTAGACATCCCCTTGTCTAACTCCACTGACATTTTTGAAGATCATCTTTGGTCATTTCAGTACTCTTCATGTTAAGTTGTCTATTGATTGCTGTCCTTTCGACTCCCAATTCATCGGTCATTCTTTATGCGATCGTCCTCTTCACGAACGGATTCACCTGTGGGGCATTTCTGAACTACACGGTATCGCATGTCCTCCATCTCACAGCTCCTTCAACACATTACATTGTCACAGGCCTCATTTCAACATTCCGATCAACAGCCGGTAGTTTTGGATCTGCTATCGGTGGCGGGATTTTCTCGCGGGTATTGAAACGCCGCCTCGAAGAAGGGTTCGCCGATGGGCGCTATGACGATGGCGTCATCCCTGATGATCAACAGGAATTGATCAGGAAGCTGATGGGCAGTCCCGCTCTAGTATGGCAGCTAGAAGGATATGAAAAGCAAGCAGCCATTTCGGCATACCAGGATGCACTTAGGACAATGTTTTTGGCGGGTGTCGCGTTGGTCTTGTTGATGACTTTGGCCCAAGCTGGTACTGGGTCGACTGCTCCGGTTGAAGTTGATGAAGATGAAGTCACTGTTGACGCACGTGAACATGAGGATTGATTACGAACTACGTATATTGCTAGATTTTAATATACTTACATATACTATGTAGAACTTGATATGCGGGAGGGTTCGGCGTTCAATAGATGTCATCAGTTGCAGTTGGTATTTAGTCATTATGGTTAACTACCTACGATTCAGATGTTTGATCATTCATTGACCATGCATTATTGAATTACTATGCATTCTCTACGAAAGATTACTATAAGAATCACTATAAGAATCAAGAAGAGATTTAGTGAATGAAGTTGATTATTATCAGCTAACTATTAAGCATCAGGATGGTTTTGTGTTGTACAAGACAAAGTAATAGGAAAATCAACCGAGCACCGAGCAATGCAAATCATCAGAGACATCATCATAATGAGCGAGAGAGTTGGACTAATCCAGAAAAGAAGTCGAAAATGGTAATCAGCTCTTCGTGAAGGTCGAGAATGAATCCCTCGAATTTGTGGTTGTTGTAGTTGAGAGTTTTACTCAATGCTGATCTTGCGACTAGCAGGAGGCGCGGCCTTGGGCACCACAACCGAGAGAACACCATTCTTCAAGCTAGCCTTGACACCATCCTGGTCAATGCGGCTGGGGAAGTTGAATGAGCGATGGAATTCGCCGACGGAGCGCTCGCTGACCCAGTACTTGAAGTTGTTCTGAGCCTGCTTGGAGACTTCCTTCTTGTCGGAGGTCTTTTGGACGGCTTTCCCAGTATCGTTGTTCTCGTCCTCGACGGAAGCTGGCTTGGGAGAATTGCCAGTCTCGGATTCAGAGTCGGCGTTGTTGGAGTGGTATTCGCGGACAGCGCGACCCTTGATGTTCAGTGTCTGAGGGTCGGAGAATTCGATTTCAATGTCCTTTTGAGCGATGCCGGGGAGTTCGCCGTCGAGATGATAGGCATCCTTGGACTCGCGGACGTCGAAGCGGGGAGCGAAGCTTGAGATGCTCGAGGATGATGCAGCAGAGTGGCCGCTGCGTCCGGAGCGGTGAAGGTCGTAGTCGTCGAGGAGACGGAAGAGGGGGGCGAAGTCACCAGTGCGAGGGAAGAGAGACATTTTGATGGATGGGTTGGTTGGAGTTGGAAGATTGAAAGAAGAAGTGATGTTGTTGAGAGTTGTGATGATGGTAGTCAGGTTGCTGATTGCTTTGCTTTGTGTTTGATTTCTGATGAATGGAAAGTCAAGTTGGCCAGAGGCGAGGGGGGTTATATATACCCACCACTCAGCATTCTGGAATCTGCCATGGTGGTGATGATTGTAGAATACTCCAGATACTGTAGATGTATTCGATGCTTAAGCTAGATGTTTGTGGAGCCTTCCAGAACCTTGTCCGGGAAAGCGGGTGGCGGCAGAGTGGGGCCACGCTAAACTCAACGGTCGAAGCTTGACCAAAGAGGAAACCAGCCCAGCTTCATTCGAGGCATCTGGACTGTTCTAATGCAACATATGTTCGAGATCTTACTCGATTGATAGGATCTCTACAGTCGTCATGTGATATTACATCAGAAAGATAACATGCGCACTTTCGAGAATAGTCACAAGTGGTTTGAGGATCTTCGAGGCTGTTCCATGTCTGGTGGTATGACTTGCCACACAATCACGTGGTAACAATTGAATACCATTCAGTCTATGAAGCTGAATCAAGATCGACGTCATTAACCTCTATCTTGTCTAGACAGCCTATGTTGACTAGGGTGCTTCAGGTAGATGCAGCAAATCACATCATTGTTTCGCCCAGGGAGCTATCGCATTCTATCAACAACCAATGGGGCATCATAGAATACCCTGGTCCATGCACCATGCACAGTGTCATCCCACTCGTTCTATTCACTTCTGATACACAGCAACCGCCAAGTGGTAGTGGTTGACCCGGCCATCAATCGATTGAAGCTGAGAGAACGTTCCATCGCAACGGTCGTCTCTTGTTAATTCTTGATGATTCCACTGAAACGAAGGATCCTAAATTATATCGCATGATGATAGTATAGGTTTTTCGGCAAGTGTGTTTATCAATTCGTCATTCTGTTGCGCACGATCGCATGCGTAATGCGAAGGGACGTCTAGACGTGCGCGGAATACGTAACGGAGCGAAATTGACGGCGTAATCAATTGCGTACAGAGTCCGACCGCGTATCCATGATAGATCGTATCACTCCGACTCCGACTCCTCAGGCTGCATAACCTTCTGATCAAGTTCCTACCCCCAACATCACCAGAATCAGCTCTCCGTCCTAGCTCATACTCCCACTCAGCAAACCCACCTGACCCAATCTCTCCTTTAAATTCTGAAGCTGACTCTCCTTTATCACCAAATGGCGGTCATCGTCTAGGTCTTCCACGATGTAGTCGTGTTTCTCTTCGTCGTATTTGAGGATGATGGCTTTGACGGAGGGGTCGCATTCAACGAGGACTCCTTTATTATGTTAGTATTAGAGTAATATGAGATCCATACGATAGCCTAATTACCTTTCACGGCGCGAGGCATGGTTGAGCTGATGGTTTGTGGCATTCGTTGAGGAAAGAGGGAAGTGAAGGTCGAAGAACGGTGAACTATCCGAGGTCAAGTGGGGCTGACAGATGACTCTCATTGGCTCACGTCAACAACGCAACAGGCAAGGGATGATCTCACATGCAAATCGATAGAGCTTACCTCCAACAAACACCTCAATATTTCAGCCAACACTCCCAGTACTCGATATAATTAAGGGAAACAGAAATTAGGTTTCCCCTCGGTATCTGTTTCATTTCCTGCAGTGGATGTACCAATCGACAATCATACAGATCTTAACGCTATCCCCAAAAAATCAACCTCGGCAGCCGGCTAGCTACGATCCTGGGGTTCTGCTTATGTTAGATGCAACGACATCTGAATCTCGACTGCTCGAAATATAAGCTGAATTTCAAAGATTTGGCTTCTATATGATCTATCGAAAGAGTCCCCAGTTCATAGGATATCTTTGATAGCTTCAACCGAGAACAACACATATGTAGATATACAACCTCTGAATCTGTTCACATCCAAAAACAGTATTCGCTTGTGATCGAACTCTAGTCACCACAAAAATACGTACCAACATGGCCTCCCAATTCCCCTCCTACAAATACTTCAACCTCACATTTCCGCGCGAATATGTCGCACACGTCGAAACCAACCGCCCCGACAAGCTGAACTCCTACTTCGAGGCAATGTGGCTCGAACTGCGCACCATCTTCAACACCCTCAGCGACTCCCCCGACGTCCGCGCAATCGTGTTCTCGGGGGCCGGTGATCGCGCATTCACAGCCGGATTGGATGTCAAAGCCGCTTCTCAGGGGTTGCTAAGACCCCAAGATGGGAAATCGACAGATCCGGCGAGGGTTGCGACGCAGCTGAGACGACATATTGATGAGTTTCAGGATTGTGTTACGAGTATTGAGAGATGCGAGAAGCCTGTTATTGTTGCTATGCATGGTATAGCGTACGGTCTGGCGATTGATTTGAGTGTTGCGGCTGATATTCGCCTATGCGCGAAGAATACCGCGTTCTCTGTCAAGGAAGTCGATATTGGTCTTGCGGCTGATATTGGTACGTTGACTCGTCTGCCAAAAGTGGTAGGGAACTACGGATGGGTGAAAGAGGTGGCGCTTACGGCGAGGGTGTTTGGGGCCGAGGAGGCGCTCAAGGTTGGGTTTGTTAGTGGTGTGTACGACACAAAGCAAGAGACGGTGCAGAAGGCGGTTGCGTTGGCGGCGTTAATGGCGAGTAAGAGTCCCGTTGCGGTGCAGGGGACGAAGGAGTTGTTGAATTATTCGAGGGATCATTCGGTTAAGGATGGTAGGTTGCCTAATCCATGCTAGAGATTTTTAGGGTATGGGCTAACATGATTCTTTTCGCAGGACTACGTTATACAGGTGTCTGGAATAGTGCTGCTGTACAGGCAAAGGATGTTTCTGCGGCGGTGCTGTCAGGACTCGAGAAACGAGTTCCTACATTTGAGAAGTTGTGAGAAGAATAGGGATCCGTTGCTTCTCTGTACATAAGTCTTCTTGAGTAATCGAATGAACATGTTATGGAATGCATAGGTATGATGGAATTGCTGATTAATGCTCTCTGAGCGCTCTATCGCATCATTGTCCATAGACAGTACAGTAAACTGCAATTCATAAATCGTGGATATCATCACATCATGGCAAACTGCACATAGACAGTGCTCTAAGTTTACACTTGTCTCGATCAAGGTATTAAAATGAAATAAGAAAGAGAAAAGGAAAAGACAAAACACACGAAGAAGAAAAGGAAGGATCAACGGCCTCGTTCGTGGGCTATTTCATCCATGACTACACGAACGCAGCCTCTCTTCTCTATTCGTTGATAATAAGTCGATAGATACGGATACCGCGATGATCCGGAGATGGCACCTTTTTGTGTCTCAATTTGATGTAGTATAGGCCATAGAGCAATATCGTCGATGGTCAGGGCTTGCCCTGCGATGTAATGTTGGTCGGCTTCTCGTAGTCGTTCGTTCCAAGAAGACAGTAGTCCGAATTCAGCATGGCTGCCGCTAAACAAGTATTCATGCCAGGCTGTTCCCAACTGGGTGATTTGGATCAAATGATTACCCCCACGGACGACATCTACGCCGGGTCTCGCAAGTTCAGAGTTTGGGTCGAGGGAAGCAAGATAGAGTAATATTTGAATGTCGCCAGTGATCACCATGTTCCCGTCCGGACTTGTGTATACAATCTGTTGAATATCCATCGTCTTCCGTTGTTGAGCAACATATCGCATGCCGTTCTCGGTTAAACACAGCCTCACTCGCATATCTGCAATTGGATCTCCGCTTAAGGTTATGTGAGCAACCGCTGGCTCGACAAAATTGACCACATCGAACCCTTGACCATATACAGCATCCCAGTCAAATTCAGTCTCTCGGTTCTCGGAGCCAAATGCTCTTATAAGCCTTTCGGCTTCGGATGCATCTCCATGAATGACTTTCCGTGCAGCATCAGCCCGCTTAGACACGGCTCCTTGTCCCCATATTGTGCCTCGCTCTGGATTGATGAAAGTGCCGATATTTCGGAATGTCAGCGAGATGCGTTCGCCATTATAAGCCTTCTCTTCATGGAATTTCTCCGATTCCGGTCGTTTGTCTGGACGGATACCATGAAGCCATCTCGTGTTTGACTGCGGTCCAAGTATGAACATGGAGCCATGGGGCATAGGCACCTGTTGTTTCTGACGACCGTCTTCTCCGTCAGTAGGAGCAGACTTTTTCGTACGTAGAGTCATTACTCGCTGAGCGCCTAGCGAGACGTTGACAATAGACGAACCACGCACGATATCAAGAGTTTTATCGGAGTGTTCCGAAATATTGTCTTGACCATCGCGATACATCTGTATCAGCGCATGGTTCAAAGGATGGCCCACAATCTGTTCTGCGCAAATGCGAACTGCATCGACTGTCTTGGTAAACAACTCAAGGATAGGAGACTCGTCGGCGGGATGGCGGTAAATGGGAAAAGATTTGTCACGAGCAATTAAACCCTGGACAGCTACCAGGCGTGGAACTTGACCCGACAAATGATACATCTTTTGCCAATTGACTTCCTTTTGTATTTTCTCGAAGGCGTCCGTAGGCAAGTCAAGATTATACACGATCCGAGAATCACCTTCTGCGATGGAGTCATCAGGTCCTAGGTAGTCGTTGGTGATCTTCTTTTTCTTCTTTGCATAACTTGCTTCCGCTACTGGTGGCGACGGCAGAGACTTGAGTGCAGAGGAGCCGGGTGAGACAGCATTCGGGGCTTTGTGAGAGGTCGTAGTAAGCACAGGAGAGGTAGAAGCTCTTCCAAGGGTGACCGATTCCGCGGCAGATGACCCTGGTCGACACGAGGAAGAGGGTGATTTTCCGGACCTTGTACGACGAACTCTCGTTTGATTCGTGCCCGATGTTCGCGCTTCTCTCGTCCGGCGGGCTCGAGAATACTTTGACGGCGGTAAAACTATGGGCACATCGTCGTCATCATACGGGTTGTCATCTGCCTCGATTATACCGGGTGAATAGACCGTTGTGTTTGGAGACGGCGTTGCAGCAGATTCTGCGATTGATGATCGCTTCGTAATAGGAGAGTTCTGGACAGCAAGATGATCCAAGACGTTCTCAATGCCAGACGGCGGCGGAGTCGTATTCGACTGAGTTAAACGCTTTGGCTGAGAAGCAGCTGGATGGGCGGGGCTAGCGTGGGCAATTTCTTGAGTTTCCTCCCAGTCCTCCTCCTCGAGCAATTCTTGCACGGATATACCATTGGCACCTACAATGTCCGCAAGGCGCCGAACAGCTTCTTCGTGACGTGCAAAACTACGATATCCCATGCAATCCTCTATCAACGTGATAGCAAACCCCTGTTGAGCAGCATCGAGTGCCGTGGCGTATACCGAAACGTTAGATAAGCTTCCGCAAATATACAACTCAGTGACGAATCGAGAGCGTAGCGACAAGACCATTCCGGGAGATTGTAGTGCCGAGTAGTCCGATTTCTCAATAACAATATCATGTTCATGGTCGATAGCTGCAAGAATAGGAGCCGGGAACTGCACGCCAGCTGTTTGTGGTAGACAAGCGGGCTCCGGGCCTGACAGAAAGGCTTCCGGATCGACCACGTCGTTCACATCGCTGCGACTTTCCTGTCGTCCATGCCGTCCCTTTTTCTGATTTTTTGTATCCAACGGACCAGCCGAAGTGATGATTATTTCACTTCCATAGTCGTCAACGACCGGACGCGACCCCTCATATTGAGTGCGCACCCACACAATCTCTCCTGTGCGACGGAAACTCTGGACAAGGCCAGGAATTAGGTCTAGAAAGTCGAGTGTTTTTCGGACAGGCAGCCGGCCGTTCAGACGCACGAAATCGTTTTGGAAATCGAGAAGTAGTAGCGCTTTCCTCGTTTCGATGGACGGGAGGTTGGAGAACGAAGAGAAGAGGGCAAGCGGGTTCATGGCGTCGTGGACCGCATGGTCTGTTCCGTTGCGAAGGCCACAAGAGGTGCAACAATTCGATTCTTTCTTGAGACACAAGAATAATCGGAGTGTGTGTTCGGACTCGAAGGGTGGGTGAATATCGAATGAGACGAATGAGACCAGTCATATCCCTAAGGATTAGTTAATTTGTACCACCCACACAAGAGGGGAAGGCGAGGCTCGTATTGGAAGCTACTCTGCAGAGTCGTCCTTAGAAGGAATGGCCGTATGCGACCACTTCCGAAGGCCAATCACATCGCCAGCACACTTCTTTTTAAAGTAATCTACTGCCCTACAGAATAGTACAGATCAGTTACAGACGCATCTCAACAGTTTATGTGCGTCCGCTGCACCCGATGCAGTCTACGGTGGAAGCTCGGATTCATTTTCCGACACAGCACCGTTTCATAACATGAACATGTATATCGCACTACTTAGAGAGCGATAATTGAGATGATGAGTCCGTTACCAGGAAACTATCCAAATAATAATGAAGACTCAAGAGATGTATGTACTTATCGATCTCGAAGATGCCTGCGACCGCCACCACAGTTAACGGCCTGAGGCTGTTTGTTTGCACTGTTTGTCTCTAGACGCGCTATACTACATTTGGTATAGCGCATTCATTCTATGATGCTCTCTATCAGTGCTGAGTGAGTCACCAGTCGGCATGCCGCAAGCTTCAAAGTTTAACCCATACGGGATACATTTGAGTCTAGAATGAGAGACCTGCCGGAGATCGTGTCCAATCCCCCAGACCACTTAAGTTACGGAGTACTTAACACGTTAAAGGCCAAGGCGACAAAACGTGATTGGCCAGCTCCGATATCGGTGGCGCCGAGTCGGTAAGAGAATCGGAGCCGCGGAGGAAAAGCCCAACTCCGGTGTTGCCGCGGTCACCTGACCGACCCCAGCATTTTTTCGGGGAAAGCTCCTCCCCTCGCAGCGGTGATTCATTTTTAAAAGGCTGCCCATCCCACCGTCTTTTGGCATTTCTTCTTCAATCCATCTCAATCAATCTCACTCTCCACTCCTACACGGTCAATTGTGTGTATCAATTGATCAATTCATCACTTTTCTTTTCCGTTTTCTATCTTTTTCTTCACATCTACACCCACAATGGCCTCCAAGACCATCCCTCGCGCTCTGCGCCTTTCCACTCGCGTGGCTGTTCCCCGTCGCACATTTGTCTCGGTTACTCGAGCTCGCCCTTCCGCTGCCACAGCCACCCGTGCTCCTGCTGCTGTGGCCGCTCGTGGAATCAAGACCATTGACTTTGCTGGCACCAAAGAGACTGTCTACGGTAAGCGGCCTCCTGCTGTGCGATGTATATCCTTGCTAATTGAGTAGAACGTGCCGACTGGCCTCGTGACAAGCTCCACAGCTACTTCAAGAACGACACCCTCGCCCTTATCGGCTACGGTTCCCAGGGTCACGGTCAGGGTCTCAACCTCCGTGACAACGGCCTCAATGTCATCATTGGTGTCCGTAAGGATGGTGCTTCCTGGAAGGAGGCCATCCAGGATGGATGGGTTCCCGGAAAGAACTTGTTCGATGTCGAGACCGCCATTAACAAGGGTACCATCATCATGAACCTTCTCTCCGATGCTGCCCAGTCCGAGACCTGGCCCCTAATCAAGCCTCTCCTCACCAAGGGAAAGACTCTCTACTTCTCCCACGGTTTCTCCCCCGTTTTCAAGGACTTGACCAAGGTTGATGTCCCCACCGATATCGATGTTATCCTCGTCGCCCCCAAGGGTTCCGGCCGTACCGTCCGCTCCCTCTTCCGTGAGGGCCGTGGTATCAACTCTTCCATTGCCGTCTTCCAGGATGTCACTGGCAAGGCCAAGGAGAAGGCCGTTGCCATGGGTGTTGCTGTTGGATCCGGTTATCTCTACGAGACCACCTTCGAGAAGGAGGTTTACTCTGACTTGTACGGTGAGCGTGGTTGCCTCATGGGTGGTATCCACGGTATGTTCCTTGCTCAGTACGAGGTTCTCCGTGAGCGTGGCCACTCTCCCTCTGAGGCCTTCAACGAGACTGTTGAAGAAGCCACCCAGTCTCTCTACCCTCTCATTGGTGCCAACGGTATGGACTGGATGTATGCCGCTTGCTCCACCACCGCTCGTCGTGGTGCCATTGACTGGTCCCCTAAGTTCAAGGACGCCTTGAAGCCTGTCTTTGACGAGCTGTACACCAGCGTCAAGACCGGAAAGGAGACACAGCGCTCTTTGGAATACAACTCACAGCCCGACTACCGTGAGCGTTACGAGAAGGAGTTGGAGGAGATCCGCAACTTGGAGATCTGGCGCGCCGGAAAGGCCGTCCGTTCTCTCCGCCCTGAGAACCAGAAGTAAATCGTTGATCGATTCTATTATGACTGGCCTGTAATGTAGATACCTAATGAAAAGTGTTTCGTTCTTCCATCTCCCATATGTCAGTAAATGAGTATGACCTACGTAGCTTGCTAGCTTAGATAACGATAAGCCCATCGGTCCGATCTAAGTCGGAATAATCTCCGCGATATTGCCCCTCACCGTCAATAAAAACATTCTACAATCCTCACCAACAATCAAAGTCGACACAAACACCTTCAATAACACAGACGAAACCTCCAACATGACCGACGCCAAAAACCACCTCTCCCTATCCCGCGCCAACATCTCCAAAGCCCACGAAATCATAAAACCCTACATCCACCGCACCCCACTCCTCACCAACACGACGCTCAACACAATCGCCTCAACGCCGCAATCTGTGTCTGATTTAGCAGGAACACCCTGGGAAGATAGCAGCACTACAACTCCAGCGAATCCGAAGATTAGGTTCTGGTTCAAATGCGAGAATCTGCAGAGGATAGGCGCGTTCAAGGCCCGCGGCGCGTTTCATGCTTTGATTAGAGTTATTGAAGAACAGGGGGAAGGGGAGGTTAGGAGGAGGGGGGTTGTGACGCATAGTTCTGGTATATCTCCTCTCCTCTACCTTCGACATACGGTGATAGAAGATGTTTAATCTAACTAGTGGGTGTGATAATCTAGGAAACCATGCCCAAGCCCTCGCCCTAGCAGGCAAAACATTAAACGTCCCCACGCACATCGTCATGCCATCAATAAGCACACCCAGCAAAATCGCATCCACGCAATCCCTCGGCGCAAACGTCGTGTTTTCGGGAAGCACGGAACCGGAACGTACGGCCGTTATGAAAGAAATCCAGCAAAGGACCGGTGCGATATTTGTGCCGCCTTATGATCATCCAGATATTATATTAGGACAGGGCACGACGGGACTAGAAATGGAGGCGCAGTTTGAGGAAGCGCAGCAACAGCAAGGAAAGACGCTAGATGCGGTGTTCACGCCGATTGGAGGCGGAGGACTGAATGCTGGTGTTGCGACGTGGTTTTCGGAGCCGGCGAAAGAAGGCGGGAAGAAGACGCTTGTCTTTGGCGCTGAGCCTTCGTTTGAAGGTGCGGATGATTGTAGACGGGGTCTTGCGGCTGGTCAGCGTGTCTCGGCTGTATCGTCAAAGACGATAGCGGATGGTCTCCGGACACCTGTGGGGTTGAATAATTGGGCTGTTATATCGGATCCCAGCAAAGTGGCCGGTGTATATAGTGTGACTGACGAGCAGATCAAAAAGGCTATGAAGCTGGTGTTGGAGAGGATGAAGGTTGTTGTTGAGCCTAGTGCTGTGGTTGGGTTGGCGGTTTGTCTATTTGATGAGGATTTTAGGCGAAAGGTTGAGGAAGTGGGTGGTGAGGAGGGGTGGGATATTGGGATTGTGTTTAGTGGTGGGAACACGACCGTTGAGGCTATTGCAGCTTTGTTTGGGGCGAAGTAGATAGATGCATATAGGTATATTTGATATAATGATTCAACTCTATCCGGGTTGCTATCAATAGACTGGCAAGTTGTACGCACTATATTTTACAGCCCAGACGAACTGAAATATGAACTCCAACACACTTCAACATTCCCAATCAGAATGAGCCGCCTTATTCCCATTCCAAAACATCCTTGACCTGGAAGTCTCATCGCAATCCAATTGAGGTCTCATCTTTGTTCACGCCTTCGATCCAGTGACATTTGGATGGTACAAACCCTAAATAAATCCCGCTTGAGCCTATCGTCCTACGACCAAACCCTATAAATACATACCATCTGACAAATCGAACCCCTCATCTTTACAAAATACACCACGAAAGTAATTATCAACATGGTAATGATTCCGCCGGATATCACGAGTCGTAAACGATAGGAATCTTTGATAGGAGACGAAGAGGAGGATTCAAGGGCGGAAGGTTGTTGGTGTTGGGCATCTTCCTCGTCCTCGACGTCGTTTTGGAGTCTTGAGTAGCGGTAGTTTGGCATTTTGGGAGGGTCGTGAGACGTCGATCAAGTGAGTTGTTTTGGCTATAGTTGAGGTGAGAGGTCAACAGAATGACTGACAGTAGATGACTATCACATAGTTGAATATGTAGAGTGTTTGATCAGATAAAGAAATAGATGAAGCGAGGTTATAACAAGGAGCAGTTGACAAGGCTGGTGCAACCAACATGACGGCTGACAGGCGCACCCCTGTTCCTATTTAGGCGCTAGACCCTAGCCAGGTCAGACAATACATGTATTCGAAGATCATATTGTAGGTTCGTACAAGCCCTTGACTTTTGATCATTCATGGCGTATATTAGACTTTGAACAGCATACATTATATCCAACTTTTATTCCCGGGTTAGAGATAGATGAACCTTGGAGGGTTAAGTCTCTATGCGAAATAATGGCCACCGGCGGTGGTGACATGAGTCATGCTCTATAGGTCCTCCTGGGTTGACTCATTTATGTTTAACACCTATGTCTTATTTGGTGTATGCATTCTATTTCTTGATACTCAGAGCAATCCGTCCATCACTTCGTAATCGCACGACGCTCGACTGATATTTTGTCTAGATTTGAATCTCTCCATCTTTCATGCTATCTGCCTGTTGGAAAATCGGGAGGGTATCTTCCGAGACGACCTAGAAAACCGCTTGCCAGTGGATTTCCTAATAACGACATCCGGAGGTGGTCGTATACAGCTGGAATAGAACTATGACAATTGTCACGATCAGGGTCTGGAACACGACCAGAGCTGCGGCGACTATAAATCTAGTCTATCGCACGGGAATAAACACTGTGGTGGAAACGTATCATTGAATATCGATTGTCGGAATGAAGGAAATCACTTGTCAGGGCTGCAGTGGACAGATGGGGTCACTTCAAAGAGGTCGTTATTTCCAGCAAACGACCTCTGAGCAACGAACTTCACAGAATCGGACACTCTGAGAACCCAGAATTTGTGCTGCATCTAAACAGGAGTTGGCTCCAGACTCGGGATATCACTGCACGACGGGCATCGTACCTAGTAGTTTCTGGACACTGTTAGTTCAATTGGGGGTTGAAAATGGGCCAAGTCGACTAGGAAAAACAATGCGATGACGACCTCGGGAGCCAGGAGAGTAGAAGGAATATTGAGACATCTGAAGAAGAACCCTGGAACTCTTTGAGGATACTACGTAGGTAAGGTAGGCGCTGTCTCTGGGGCCGATGAGGAAGGTGCGTGCAGATAGTACTGCAACACAGGACATTTGCCCAAACGGAAGGTGTGCCCTATGTAATTCCAGGAGTACCTAGATGAGGATTGACACCTCATGTTCAATTATTTAGGTATGCGAGATTCTGCTTGCCCAACCCAAGTCATTGCTATTCATTGGACAAGCCGATTATATTGATATATATTTCTTTGATAGGAATGGCATAAGAGCAAAGCATTCACCATTGATACACAATAATGGGACTGTGTCTTTTATTGTATCCAAATCTTGATCCCTTGAGATTGATTGCCGCACAGTTCCAGCTATTCTCGAATTCTCGAATCTAAAACAACAATCATTGTCGCCATCCAAAAGATATCGGAGTACATACGCTAAGCCTGCAACGGCAATACATCATTTGATTACTTGTCGGTCTTGGAGGCTTGCATTCGACTTCTGACTGGCGAACACAAAATAAAACCACGTCCAATGGAAGGCGATGGCCTGTGAAGCTTACAGATCAGCCTCGACAAATTCTGATGCCAACGACGAATCCCAGTTCTGTATGAAAGTGTATGTACGTACTATATAGTACACCGAAGTTGTTCGGCGGTCCGGGTGTTGGTGATGGCCCATGCTATATTTAGACATTAGACTAACATTGAAGTGGGGAGACTTTGTACAGATACCCCGTACTGTATCTTGAATACGCTGTTATTGTATGTCAGTAAATCACTACTAAATCTACTTGTGAGATTATTCAGGGTTATTGAAAGGATTGTTTGGTAGCATCGAACGGTCCGCTAGCCACGAGGAGATAAATCGATCTCACATGCCACAGGTATGGAGCATTACCATATCTAAGCTACCTCATGGTTAGTTACAGAATATTGGATTGTGAATTGAATACTCCGTCCTTACGACGAATACAGGTTACCAGCCAACAACCAGTCAGCGACCGCAAAGAATGTGGAGTCTCGCCATAAATCACCTGTGGTTGGTTGAAATCCCGTAATTTACATGTAGAACACATCATTGCTCGACTTTTCTTGGCAACTGGAATGCTGCACGCATTTTTTCTCTGTGCTTTTTTTCAATACGAGGAAAGCAAACAAAAGAAGAAAAAAAGAAAAACTATGCGCCTACGAAATTACAAATCGTGTGTCGTTCGGAGCTTACTCTTTCCTATTCAAGCGTTGCACTTTTGTACGACGTGAAATAGCTTTTTCGAGTCTCCCTTTCCCTTGGTTTCCCCGTAGAGAGGGCCCGTTCCGGCGGATCAGGTTCAGTTCCATAGTACGTACGTCTCGCCTCGGTTGTTTATGTTCGACTGAACATCAAACGAACTGTAGCAGGGCAAATTAACAAGTCAATGATCAATTACGTATTGAGTTAGTTGGAGTAAAGGAATGTCAAGTTACATGTAACTCTCATACACCGTTGTGGCGAGCGGATTGACCCCTGTCCAACTTTGTTTCAGGCGGGATTGCGTTAGTGGAGTTTTGCATTTGCCCAGACGGCTGTGTCACTTGGTATGTAATTTACACGAGACACGTCTCGGCTCGTATTTCGGAAAGAATCCGTTTGACTTCAGGCCTCGACTGGAGTAGGCTGTACAACTGCAATGAAGACATGGTACATGCACATGAGGGAGAAAATTACAATAGATCGATGCAATTACAATACGAACGGTATCATCACGTATTCTTGCAAATATACGGCCATGTTTCAGTTGTGATCTCACGACGGGACCAAGTGGATGATCATTGTGTGGCGGAGCTTCCGACAACGTTAGTCATTGGCTGACAGCAGCCTCATCGAGAATAATGGGTCTGGTCGTTCTTCAAAAACACCGCAACTTTGTTTGCAAATTCGAGTACGTAGAATCGTAGAATTGTTCTAAACTTCTGTACCGTTGCCATTTACTAGGATCTTATTAACGTACAATCGCACATACTTGGCGTATCTTAGTGCAACTCCCATCGTGGCGTGGAATCTAAAAATATGGTCTGCTGGTCGATTCACATGCTGGCTGGGAGTCATGGAGAGGTATGCGTCTCTTCCCGTCAACTGACGCGCCGCAGGGAATCATTCCCAGCCGCACGCTCCGTGCCTATATTCAAGCTTAAATCGTGTCCATGAATGAGAGAGCAAGGAGTCCAGATGCACCAAAGTACAAAAAAAGAAATAGAAAAAGGAAAAAGGGTCGCGACTGAGCCACAGTCAGCAATTGACTGGACGGATCACCGGCCAATCAGAGGGCGCCATTAAAGTCAAAGTAATTATAGTACTGTAATAATACATACACGACAATACCGTAAAGTGACAACTGGCAGGCGCCCGTCCACACAAACGGGAGAGAATAACTTACCGCGACCCCGTATTCCTGTCACGACATTACGCATCGTTGTCTCGTCCTTCCCCTGTGTCAGTTCTCTCTCCCTTGCTCCGCACCTTTTTCTTTTACGCATCTTCTTCTCAAACACCTGTTCACTTTTTTCATCAAATATCATCCACGTACTGATCACCATTTGCGCTCGTTATCTGGTTCTCTCCTTCCAAAACGGAGGAAACGGTATAACTGGCTTAAAGCGGTTGTTGAGGTTATCGTTTTTCGCTCGGCCAAATTCTCTCAGCCCTGGCGGCTACGCTCGCTCGCTCGTTTCGCTGCGCCAACGTGAAGCTTCTTTCAGCTTAACTCACATCTAAAGAAAGAAACTCGATCTCCCTCGTTATTTTTCTTCCGCTCGCTCTTCTGTCATACATATCAGACCTTTAAACCTCCGTCTTTGCAAATCACCTCCACTTTCTAATCCTAAGTGTTCTTCGCTCTTCTTTGATCTGTCCAAGATTTTCGAGATTCTGCTAGACAAGACAACATGGCCTATCAAGGCGGCCATCCTCACTCGCCATCCTCAGCTTATGGTGACGAGGGTCATCGAATGAACGAGTTGGGACACACCAACGTACGTGCAACTGACCGAAAACTTTGATTGATCTCACTAACACTAAGCTTCTACTCGATAGCAATACAACGAAGACGATGCCTCCCGAAGCTTGTTGAACCAGGGCCCCTTCAACGGACCCTTCGAAGACCCTGTCCACAGCCGAGCTGCTTCCCCAATGCGCCCGGTTTCAAGATACAGTCTGACCGAGTCTTACGCCACAGACTCAGCAGCTCCCCCTTACCACGAGGGCAGCGCCGAAAACCCTGCTGCGGCTTTTGGTGTCCCTGGCCGTGTGGCTTCCCCATATGCGCGCAGTGAGACTTCATCCACTGAGGCCTGGCGTCAGAGACAAGCCCCTGGCACTGGTCTGCGCCGATATGCCACTAGGAAGGTCAAGCTTGTGCAAGGTTCCGTCCTGAGTGTCGACTACCCTGTTCCTAGTGCTATTCAAAATGCCGTTCAGGCCAAGTACCGAAATGATCTCGAAGGTGGTAGCGAGGAATTTACTCACATGCGATGTAAGCTGGAATTTGATTAGGCGGTTCAACGGATATGTACTAATCGAAATTCCAGACACTGCCGCTACTTGTGACCCTAACGAATTCACCCTTCACAACGGTTACAACTTGCGACCGGCCATGTACAACCGTCACACCGAACTGTTGATTGCTATTACCTATTACAACGAAGACAAACAGTTGACTTCCCGAACCCTGCACGGTGTTATGCAAAACATTCGCGACATCGTCAACTTGAAGAAATCTGAATTCTGGAATAAGGGTGGCCCTGCTTGGCAGAAGATTGTCGTCTGTCTCGTGTTTGACGGTATCGATCCTTGTGACAAGGACACTCTTGACGTTCTGGCTACCGTTGGTATCTACCAAGACGGTGTCATGAAACGCGACGTCGACGGAAAGGAAACCGTTGCTCACATTGTAAGTCATTCGCCGTCATTTTGTTAGGACGATTTACTGACCATTTTGAATAGTTCGAATATACCACGCAGCTTTCCGTTACACCCAGCCAGCAGCTCATCCGTCCCACCGATGACGGCCCAAGCACTCTCCCTCCCGTGCAGATGATTTTCTGCTTGAAACAAAAGAACAGCAAGAAGATCAACTCTCACCGATGGCTCTTCAACGCCTTTGGACGTATCTTGAACCCCGAAATTTGCGTCTTGCTCGACGCCGGTACGAAGCCCGGTCACAAGTCTATTTTGGCTTTGTGGGAGGCTTTCTACAACGACAAAGACCTCGGTGGTGCGTGTGGTGAAATTCACGCTATGTTGGGTAAGGGTTGGAAGAATTTGGTCAATCCTCTCGTCGCAGCGCAGAACTTTGAGTACAAGATCTCGAATATTCTCGACAAGCCCTTGGAATCCTCCTTTGGATACGTCAGTGTGTTGCCTGGTGCTTTCTCAGCATACCGATTCCGTGCTATCATGGGCCGACCTCTGGAACAGTACTTCCACGGTGATCACACCCTTTCTAAGCAATTGGGTAAGAAGGGTATCGAGGGTATGAACATTTTCAAGAAGAACATGTTTTTGGCCGAAGATCGTATCCTGTGTTTCGAACTGGTGGCCAAGGCCGGTTCCAAATGGCACTTGTCTTATGTCAAGGCTTCCAAGGCCGAAACTGATGTGCCTGAAGGTGCCGCTGAATTTATTTCTCAGCGTCGTCGTTGGTTGAACGGTTCTTTTGCTGCCGGTATTTACAGTCTTATGCATTTCAGCCGTATCTACAAGTCTGGCCACAACATTATTCGAATGTTTGTTCTTCACTTCCAAATGCTTTACAACACTTTCAACACTATTTTGACATGGTTTGCGCTTGGTAAGTGTGATCCCCAATGACTTGGGTTTACAATGATCTAACGAAAGCAGCGTCCTACTGGCTTACTACATCGGTTATCTTGGATCTTGTCGGAACGCCTAGTAATTCTAATGGCAACGAATCTTTCCCGTTCGGTAACAAAGCTACGCCTATTATCAACACGCTTGTTAAGTATGGCTATCTCGGTGTGCTGCTACTTCAATTCATTTTGGCTCTCGGTAATCGTCCGAAGGGGTAGGTTCTCTCTGATCATTGGCTTTTGCAATGACTGACATGCGATAGTTCAAAACACACGTACATTATGTCATTCATCTTTTTCGGTATCGTGCAACTCTACATTGTTGTAGACTCCATGTACTTGGTCGTTCATGCCTTCACCGGTTCCACACCTATGGATTTCGACACTAGCAACGGAGTTGGTGGCTTCTTGAAATCGTTCTTCTCATCGTCCGGTGCGGGTATTATTATCATTGCACTGGCTGCCACTTTCGGTCTCTACTTCGTCGCTTCCTTCATGTACATGGACCCGTGGCACATGTTCACCTCTTTCCCCGCCTATCTCTTGATCATGTCTTCCTTTATCAACATCCTCAACGTCTACGCTTTCAGCAACTGGCACGATGTTTCCTGGGGTACCAAGGGTTCAGATAAGGCGGATGCTCTACCATCAGTCCAAACGCAAAAAGAAGCAGACGGAAAAGGAGCAGTCATTGAAGAAGTCGACAAGCCCCAGGCTGATATTGATTCTCAATTTGAGGCTACCGTCAAGCGTGCTCTGACACCTTTTGTGGCACCCGTTGAGAAGGAGGAGCGCAGTTTGGAGGATTCCTACAAGAGTTTCCGTACCAAGCTTGTCAGTTTCTGGATCTTCACCAACGCTCTTTTGGCAGTTTGCATCACCAGTGACGGTGTTGATGAGTTCGGATTTACAGTAAGTCTATTCAAATCACAGTATATATTCAGCTTCTAACTTTCTCCCAGAACAAAGCCACTACTCGTACCACGCACTTTTTCCAGGCCCTCTTGTGGGCCACCGCCGCCGTTGCACTGGTCCGATTCATCGGTTGCTGCTGGTTCCTGGGCCGAACCGGTATCATGTGCATGTGTGCCCGACGATAAACATTTACGAAACTACGCAGGGGCTGCTGCATGCAGCTGGCTGTGGACCAGTGGCTCCATCTGGCGCTGATCGTCCTTCCCAAAAGAATGCATTTTAATATCCCTCGGATTCCCTCCTACGATCTTTTTGTCTCTTTCCCTTCTGAACATGTACTGTACTGTAGATCCACGTCTCTTTGCCAGTTGTCAGCTTATTTTTTCCTTTCTCTCGATTTGTCTTCATGTCCTGTCTGTTTGCTAAATATACTTGAACTGTTTCTTGTTTCTTTATCCATGGTCGTGACGATATCGATATGCTTTGTGTTCCTTGGCGAGCAAAGTACGTAGGATAAGTTAGTATAGTTTGAGAATATTGATCAATTGTACTGAGTATGAGGCAGTCTTTCTTTGTATATGCTATGTTCGTGATGTGTCCTGACGAGTACTTCCCGGGGTCCATTCATTGTACCATACTTGAATCACCACAATCATTGATCATGGAACACCAAAGAGCTCAATAGCAAGAATCATCCTCTTCAAAGAGTCAAAGCAATTTTCTTGTGCAGCATACTCCGTACAACACTACTCGGCGGAGAAGAAGAGGAAGAAATTCGTTATCGGCATTTCCGCCCCACGCCCCGATAACGCCTTATCCGGGCTAAACCTCAAAGGGCTTTAGTCGCTCAACATCATCTTTCATCGATCACTCACTACACTGTCTCGACACGACACTTGCATTTCCACAGTCTGCGAGTTTTCCTTGATCAAAAAGGTAGTGCTCTAAGTTTCTCAACGTTCTTTTGATATTTTCGGCTTTACGTCCTTGACTCTATAGCCTCGAGTTTCTTGCTGTCACGTTCGGTGCCTTCGACGACCCCGCAGAGCATAGGCAGGGTTTGAGATACGAACCGTATATCCGACGGGCGATAGTAGATTTTTTCGTGGAGAGAAAGAAAAATACATTTACGTTTCGAACGGTGGTGGAAAACGTCATATGATTCGCCCAAGATGTTGAAGATTTGGTCTATGGTATGCCTCGCCGTTCAACTTTTGCCTCAGAGCAGAAAGCTGACTTGTAACAGAAACAAAAACAGCAGCAAGCTGAAAACGCCGATGGAGGCGCCGCAAAGAAAAAGAAGGTCACTGCTGCTCAGTTACGTGTTCAGCGAGGTAACCATCCTTTCCCCTCCTCTCATTTCCCCCGATCTAAAGGACGGACTGACTGACACTTCGTGTCCTGAACAGATTTACAAGAACTCTCCCTCGGCTCAACCATGAAAATGTCCTTCCCAAACCCCGACGACATCCTAAACTTCACCCTAACCATCGAACCGGACGAAGGAATGTACAAAGGCGGCAGCTTCAACTTTACTTTTAGTATCAACCAAAATTTCCCGCACGACCCACCAAAAGTGAAATGTACACAGAAGATATATCACCCTAATATCGACCTGGAGGGAAATGTGTGTCTGAATATTCTTAGGGAGGATTGGAAACCTGTCTTGAATTTGAATGCGGTGATTGTGGGGATGCAGTTTTTGTTTTTGGAGCCGAATGCTTCGGATCCACTCAACAAAGAGGCCGCGGAGGATTTGAGGTTGAATAGGGAAGGGTTTAAGAAGAATGTGAGGAATTCGATGGCGGGGGGAAGTGTTAAGGGGGTTTCGTTTGAGCGGGTTTTGAAATGAATGTGTCTCAACATTAGCTTTGCATCGCTTTGCCTTAGCAGAGGGGAAAAGGGAGAGATTCGGAAGGGGCGATATATGTGTTTCTCCTTTTGTTTTGTTGCTTTTGATTCATGGCGCTGCGGCATTTAGTTGAATCACTTCTTGCAGCACTGAACTCTAGTTCGAGCAAGATGGTTTCTATAGTCTGTGAGACGATGTTTTATCTCGTGCTTTTCTAGCCTGTGACGCATGTGGGCATCTAGATAGTATGCTTATGATTACGGATTCATGATAACAGCTATGCCTAGCAGAAGTACTGAGTTTTGCGTTCTTCAGCTATTAAATATGCATATGATATATCATTCGTGAGGCTGCGTTGTATGCTAAGTCGGTACTCGAGTAGCTCGTCTATGAGCTCATCATCTTGATTACGGACCATAGCCAATGCATTAACGAGTGATTACACTCCCGGATATGCTATAAATTGCGCAACGGACCCAGGTACCCATTGGAAGGCAGAGGACAGTCTTAATCAACAAAGGAAATAATCAATTCTCGAAGTGGACGAAGGACACAGAACCCATCAGCAGACAGACTCTGTGCCAATCTTATATCTTTCTTTTTTTCTTTTGTTTCTCGTCTTGTTATGTACAACAATTCGCCCCAATAAAACAACCGCATCCCGTTCTATTCTTTATCTTCTGCTTGATAATCCCACACATCGTTCCGGCGGTTTAGCGTACATCATCATGCATTGTGAACTTGTCCAAGGATATGAGATGCATGTTTAAGCACGGCCGGCGGCGCGCTCGGCTTCGAGGCGGGTGTAGTAGTTATCGCGGGCGCGGACGCGGGGGAGGTGGTATCCTAGATATCTCGTCAGTCCATGCGTTGAGTCAGGAGGAGGATGATGTTGATACGTACCGTACCACCAAAGGTAGCCGAATGTTGTTCCGAGACCTGATGAAGACCCGTTAGTTTCTCCTCTTCGATATTTGCGGTACTGGAAGATTCAGTGGACGCAATTGCCGTCGCCGTGTTCCCGAGCTGTATCCAACGACAGCCGTTGCTCCCCCCTCTCTTCGAAGATCAATCGACTCACCGAAAGCGGTGCTGAGGTCAAGGACAAGGCCCCGGCGGAGCATCTATACATCAATTAGCATATTCCGAAGCATCAGTCAACCGCACCGCCAGCTCATCAACGCAAGGCAAGCGACCGGTTCCCGGTTCCGGGACGAGCGATAAACTTACGCCGGTGATAGGAGCGATAGCAGCAGCCATTGCGACGCGAAAATCCGGTTACCAGATTCACAGCCTCGAGAATTTGTAGGTTGGTGTAAGGTTATTCCGTAATTGGGAGGGTTGTGACGGGTTGCGAGGAGCTTGGTTGCGAGTAAAGAAGTGGTGAAGCTCGGAAGTGGAAGACTTGACGTTGGCTGATGTTGCGCCAAGACTTTTGTCGGATTGGGTTAGCCGAGATCGTCCGGTTGGTGCCTCAGGCATCAACTATCCTTCAATAGATCATGCAATCATTGTACTTTCTATTGAGGCGTATTCAAGCTTTAAAGTAGATACGACTGGCTCATATTTTAAATATTCCGACAATACTAAGTTTCGAATAAGCTTCATTTACTAAACAATCACCCTCAAGTTGGGTACATCCGAAATTTATGACGAAAGTCACGTGCACCGATACGAGATCCGTAGGCGCCTCAAGACCGCGCAAGAATCAGTTTAGTACTCTCACCCAACCATCACCAACCACCAACGTCAAAGGCGAAGATGGCCCAAGATACCAACACTTCAACCTCACTCAAGCGCCCCTCAGCGTCGCAGTCACCCGTCGACGAACCAGCCACAAAACGACAGAAACAACCTTACCATCACAACCACAAGCTCCGTCACCCCGTCAAGACACAGCTTCGCGAGCCTGCGCTGCTCGACGATGGCACTGTTACGCATCTGCTTGAATGCTCGATTGGGCAGGTTTTGACAAAGACTGGATATGATATTGCGGAGCCTGTGGCGCTAGATGTTTTTCGGCAGGCGACTGAAGAGTGTATGTACAATCACCCAGGAAATTATGCATTATTTTGGCTCTGACATCGGAGTTAGATATCCTTCACTTGGCATCATTTGCGCGGAATTCAATGATAGCAGGGAGACGAATGCAGCCTATCCCTCAAGATTTTGAATTCGCGCTCCAACAATCCTACGTCGGCACCGAAGAATTAATACCATTTATCAAAGCTTCAAAAACCGAAAATACTGTGCCCAAACTCCTACCCAGTCCTCCTCCCGAAGAAGATGAGGACCTCTTCGGCGCCTTCAGCGGTATCCCCGTCCTCAGCAAAGATCTAAGCGGCGAAGAAGAACGACAACGAGTCAGTTACATCCCCGCACATTTCCCGCATTTTCCAAGCAAACATACATATCGATTCACACCCGTGTTCACAGAACGAGAGACTGATCCTAGGCGAATACGGGAGCTGGGTATGGAGGATAGTCGACATGGAGAAGAGGCTTTGCGCAAGTTGGCGCGTGCGGCGTTCAAGGATACGCATGCTACTGGCACGGGGAAGAGTGAGAAACGGTTATGGGGACGGAAGGCGGAGAGCGCGGAGACGATGTTTGAGAAGACGATTAGGGGGTTAAGTAAGAGGAAACCTATTGCGACTGCGGCGGCGGACAGTCAACAACCGATTGATTTACGAGGTGCAGAACAGAAGGACGCGAAATTTCCGTTGGCGACTCTCGACCTTGCGCCTATTGTTAATTGTGAGAGGAGTTTTTGGAGGAAGAGTACGTCGGGCACACAGAAGGCGGAGAAGTTGCCTGATGCGAAGGAATCTGCTATTGCGAAGGTTGAGCGCTGGGTTTCGACTTGATTTGCGTCCGCAAGGAAAAGAGCATATGGCGGGCGTTTTATCTTATTTGATTTATTGCGAGATAATTGCGAGATACCCATTATTCATTTGAGAATTACCAAAATATAGCATTTATTTGTCGATAATGAACGCCTTCCATGCATTGTATATTGTACATTGAATCCAGTACGTTGAGACCTGCTCAGTATCGATCCAAGATCACGACTTCTCTCCCTTCGGTATATTCGCATTATCCGAACTCGCACCCACTTGACTATTCGTATTCATCTTCTCCCAACTCGTCGTCTCAACCGTAAGACCACCGGCACACCTAACCAAAAGAAACAAATCAGCATCCCTCTCTTCCATCCCCGCCAAAAAACAGGATAGGAAGCCAAACCTCCGAAATAACCTCACAATAGGTTTACACTTCACAACACCTGGCGCCAGAATCCCCTCTTCAGGCGGATTACAAGAGTATTGCACCATTTCCATCAACTCGCATTTGTGTAGGTCGATTGGTTCGCCCTTGCGCCGTTTTTCTTTGAAGCCGCGGTGGATGATTTGGACCCGGGAGGGGAGGTCTTCGGTCGCGAAGATGGGGACGAGGGGGGCCATTTTCCGGACTCTTTAAAGGGCGATATTTGTATTGGGTGATTGCGTTATCAGGTCGCGAATGGCATTGTGAAGCTGAGCATGTGGGATATCTGTCGGACGATGTCGAGATTATCGCATGTTGCTGTATTCGATCGTAATATTACGATCGTTACAATATCAAAATTACGCGCTGGCTCACATGACTTCTCGGCTCTGATTGGTTATTTGCATCATTGTTATCTTCGACATACTATATAAATTCAAACGTTTGTGAAGAAGATTGGTCCCTTGGTATTCTCAAGAGAAATTTAGACATCATGGCTGAGCAAGGAAATAGATCAGCCCCAATCACTGGTGAGAGCAATTCGTCATCGTCACTGAGACAACGAGCCTATCCCTCAAAAAAGATACAACCATGAGCGATTACTCCACCACTTTGCGCGACACGTAATTCTAATTATCGCTCGGGATGCATATCTAAAAGGTGCGATTTATGAAGAGTAAGAAAAGTAGCGTGCGTGGTAGAGCAGAATGCGTCGTCGTGCAATTTCTGTAGCAATCAGAACAGACCATCGTCCTTCGCCGATTCGAAAACATGAGCATTGAACAGAACCTGGAGAGGTTGCAACTGGCTCTGAAGTTCTGGCGGCTGGGCCTTATTATGATTTGCATCTTCGGTTTTTGAATGTTGGTAGTAATCAGACGCACATCAGGATGATTCATTTCTCGCCACGTTGGACCGTTTCAATCATTCAACGGCGATGCCCGGGTATACTAGTCTATACTCTGGACTTATCAAGGCCCGGATCTTTCGAGGCATCTGAGTTTCAACCAACAGAATGTTTTCGGGACTTCTCTATGGACTGCGTGGAGAGTCTTGCCGAGGATAGAAGATCCTGTATAGTTCACTGTAAGGTAAGACCTATAGAAAGAAGCCAAGAAGAGATAACATGAACGTTGTTTAGATATCCACGATAAATACCTAGATCTATATGATGGGTTATATACCACACTGAACGCTGAATTGCCGCTAGCCACCTACATATGTACGAGTTGGGACTGATTGATCTATTCTACATATATGTTCATCTATTTTACCCCGTTCTGGACTGTAGCAAGACTTGATCCGACGAAGACGAACCGGTCAATCTCTGATAAGCTGTATATATTTGCAGGCAGCTGTATTCTGGCAGAGATCAGATTCACTGAAAGATCTCCCGGTTCCGGGGACTGGTATCATATAGCGCCGGTGAGTAAACCGGGTGTGACGGTGTCGGGATGGAAGTAGATTTTTACTGAGGAAGTATGTCCAATCTGTTCATTATTGAGGAATCGTAGCATATTGTCTGTACGATAATGCAGGGTAGCTAGACTGCTTAATGAGTGCAAAGGGTGAGACTTACTGCAGAGTTTATGGTGACTACCGCGGTGAGAAGTATTGTGATGACATTTACATTGCAAGGCAGCCATCGTCCAACGAGGTCGAGGTTCTGGGCCATTATCTAGGCGAATACTAGCAGATCAGTTGCAGGTTCTTCTTGTTAGTATCCACTGTCCAGACTTGAGGATTTTAAGGCGGGAAATACGTGCAGCATATATAGCATTCTTTCTGTACTTTATGATTATAGAACCTTAGCTTTCCATACTGATTCCATATACAGATTCTGCAACGTCTTATCTCTCAATGTTAGGAGTAGAATGTAAATTGACCGTTGGTTGACCGTTCTGCGAATCAGCAGCTTCGAACCCCTAAATTTGGGGCAACGTTCGCCGTTTCGATTTCTTTCGAAAGTCGCTGACGATAGATTTGGGACGCAATGATAAAGTATCATCGTGTTTCTCCAACAAGGTAAGGGTGGCGTTCAGTTATTACCGCTGTCATTCGGATATCATTTCAAGGATGGCGTAGCCCTAGCGCTAAGCCCTAACCAAGAAACTGGTAGATAGTCAACTGTCATAAAAGCGACGATTGACCGTTTATCAATTACTCGTTATAATATCGTTACAACATTAGAAAAACAACTCAAACAATTGATTGATATATCGTATATTTTCTTCTGTGAAATTCTGCAGGTAACCCGTAACTCTGTAGGCAAATGATCGATGTTGTGCTTCCATCGTGCTTTCTGTTTAGTTTCGTTAACGAAGATGTATCTTCTATAGACACAAAATACATACATGCAGACATATAAATCTGGGTAGATTAATTTCAAAACCAAATCAATTTCCACAACGGAGTTATCTGACAACTGGCATTGTATGACGGACATCAATGCCGTGGTATGTATCTTCTTGGATACGATGGTCGACCAATCCGTCATCTAAGTAGCTTTTATCTAGCCAGACTACTGAAGCTACCATCCAGAATGAAAACTTTTTTTTGGCATGCTCGCGGTAGGGTGGTAGTCCACGTATGAAGTCCTAACCCTACCGTATAACCCTAATTTGTTAGCCACAAAAGGATTCCAATCAATTTAGGCTTTTGGATTTGAACACTGAGAAGAGTATCTTGGATCATAGGTAATCCAATTATCCATCGCTATTCTTTCCCCCATGTTCCTATTTTCTACTTCACCAGACACTGATGGAGCAAACTTAAGTTATGATAATGAGTCGGCGATGCAAAGGTGAATCAAAGAGAATTCCGATTTAAACTCATAGCCATCCTAAACAAAGAGTCACAATGAGCCGTGGGGGTTTTGACTCTCATTTGTACAAGGGTTCAGAAACGTACGTAGCCCAATAATTAATGAATGTCCAGCGTCCCGTGACTTCGCGTGCATTTCGCGATGAGGAGGCGCGTCTGATCTAGCCCGGCGCGGAAATCCTACGCGAGCAACTCTGATTTTAACTTTGGAGCAAACGAATGATGTCTTCCATTGGGCAGGTGATAGTCATGACTCAGGAGGGAGCGGAATGCATTTAATAATGGCTGGTGCCTTGAATAGTTCCCGTAAAAATGATTTCAAATTTCAAACTTGAACATACGTCTTGGAAATACAATCTTTTCGTCAAGAGTAAGTTTCGTGGCCTCGTGAGACACCGATATCTTACTGATCAAACAAGATCGATCATGTCCCATCAAAAAGTCTTCTCTGCGTCTGCAAAAGTCCTCTCTTGGGATGAGGATCGATCACCCGAAACTCAATCCATCTTCCCTCGTTTGACCCCGGCTTCGGTGAAAATGGCCCTCGACAGTCTCAATGCCTCGGTCACCAGCAGCTATCAAATGCTATACCTCCCTGCCGGTCCTGGCTCTGAAAAGGACGGATCTGCTGTTTTTGTCTTCACTGATCTCATTGAGTCAGAAGGCTTTGAAGGCAGAAAGGGAAGCTTTATGACCCAGGGTACAGGAAAGTTCGATGCAACATCCTATCGCGTACAAGGCACATTCGAAATTGTGCCTCGAAGCGGAAAGGGAGATCTTGGGGAACTGTTCAAGGAAGGTGGAAATGGCAGTTTTTCGTCCGATGAAAAGAATCCAAGTCAAGTGAATTACAGGTTTGAGCTCGCCTAAATGGAGAGTTGGGAAGCAGCCTGTGGATATCGGATATTAATGCATGATGGAAATACTTTCGGTTAAAAAAATCTTGGAATAAACAGAAATCATATAGGAGACTTACTGAATAACAATTATAGGAATATTAAGCAGATAATGTGTGGTCTTTACAGTGCCAAATGTGGCGGTGATATTGCAGCGTACCCAACATGGATACACTTAGGGCTTTATCGCCAACCTCACATCTCCATTATCCACACTCACCCACATAAAGTAAATCGTGTTGATTAGGAAATGCGGACCTCGGAATTCTAACATACATATGGATGGGGCATTGGAGTAGGGAATGCGAGATAGTGGTGTATTTGCTTCTCTACAGAATCCGAATCTATGGATTCATATATGTGCTTGTTAACAATCTCCGTCAAAGAGTATTAATCTTTGTAGCCTGAGTCCGCGAGCCTTGCTATTTTACTTCAGAATCATAAATGCGAGTGGGTGGGTTAGTTAAGCGCGGCCACAGCTGTATCCTTAAAGAGAGGGGCTTTTTTTCGGATTTCATGATAACATCTTCAACGTCGTCCTTCTTATGTACTGCCAAGTCTATTGCAACTTCCTGCTTTCGGCAAAGAGAGAGATGGACTACCTTTTTCAAGGTATAATCACGACTCACAAATGGAGTTTATTTCCAGAGTTGAGCTGTTCCAGCGGTCTGTTTACAGTCAAGCATGCATAAGAATGAGGGGGAAAGAGTTTTCTTGTCAAACTGTCGTTTGCTCGATTGCTCGTAGTGAAACGATAAGACTTTGCAGCGCTTTCAAAGCCCGAGAGTACTCTAGATTGAATACCCATGTAGCGAGGAGCCAACTAAGTGAGCTATTTCAAATGGTGTAAACCTCAGCTAATCAAGAAAACTCAGCCCCATTGCATCCTATCATTCTACGTTGGTCGCCTTACGACTGCACAACTCTAAATTGGGAACTGCCTGAGGTCCTGACCCGGGGCGAAATCATCAGCTTATGTGCACAGATCCTAATACGAGTAGTCTCACATATGACTTTAGATTTTCAATAATATCACAACTTTTACACCCTTTACAGTCGACTTTCATTCTGGTACATGGCACATAGCATGGCTCGTGGTGGTGGGATATTCAATATTTGAAATCTCCATGCTTGAGGCTCTTGGCCATCTGTTTTCTATTATTACCTAGGTATTCTAGCCCCGTGGGTCTGTGGGCGATCATTGGCATCAACATCTATTGTTTGAGTACACGAATATGCTGTCAAATAGGGACGAAGGATAGCTATCACAAAAACCTAACCTAACCTCAAGTCGTAAGTTTTACGTCTCAGTTTGGAAGTAGTACATAAAACCAACCCGATTTTGCGCAAAAAATAATTTGGAATTTGTCTTGCTAGGTTCCGTATCCTACGTCAGCTGGTATCAAGTTTGTCTTAAAGCTGATATCCCCTCCTTTCGTTAGCCTGATATTGACTTCGGAATTTCCGCATGGATTATGGTAGTCCACTACGGTCTCAAGAAACCTGAGGATGATCTATTACTGATGTATCCACTAGACTAGACTAATTGAAGAATGAGATGCGGTAAATGAACTGAGCGGCGTGTGTCATCGTATGCCTTAAATTATAGGTAAGCCTTCTAGGCTGGTCCCATGTAGTTTCTTCGTCTCTCTCATACCTTTGCGTAACTATTTTCCCAGGTAAGGCTTTTATTCCACCCGCCCCAAGCAACTATACTAAGATCTTCTTGGCCTACTTTGACTATAACTCCTCCTGCTGTCACCTCTACCATCTCAACTCACTGAGCTTGAAATATCTCCTCATATTACCGCAATGTCGACCGCTGCCAAACCAACCATTATCCTCGTACACGGCGCATTTCACGGGTCATGGTGCTGGAAATATCTCACTCCTACACTCGAGGCTCTCGGCTATCCCACAGAGACCTTAGACATGCCATCTGCTAGTGGCATTCCAGGCTCGACACAGTTTGACGACGCTGGATACGTCCGGTCCATCGTGGATTCCCTACTTCGCAACGGAAAGCGCGTTGTTATCCTGGCACACTCGTACGGAGGTCTAATCGCCAGCGCTGCTCTTGCTGGGTTATCGAAAAATAACAATGACACCCTGATAGGCTTGATAGATTTAAGTGCATTTATTCTCCCCGGCGGTGTCGACCATGGTGCACTCATTCGCAGTCTTGGTGGCTCGCCTTATATGGACTGGGATACCCCGGTTGAGGGTCTGGTGGTCACCAAAGACCCGAAAAACATGTTCTATGCACCGGATACGCCGGATGATCTTGCTGAATGGGCGATTGCGCAGCTGCACCCGCAGAGTATGGCTGCTACTAATGGCATTGTGCCACCTCAGGCCTGGGAGGATGAGACGTACACGGGCCAGCTGGGCTATATCAGGTGTACGGCTGATCTGGCTGTTAAAATTGAGGAGCAGGATAAGATGATTGAGGGAGCCGGTGGCAAGGAAAGATGGGTCACTCACACTTTGGAAGGAGCTGGTCATAGCCCCTTTTTGTCAAGGCCGGATCAGCTTGCAGCAGTAGTCGATGAGATTGTGAAGGAGTTTGAAGCCAAGTTGCGATAATTCTATTAACACCAGACCTTTATACTTCAAACAACACATCCCTTTCTCATTTCAAGAAGTATCAAACACGTCACTACTTTCTAGCTAGATATTCCTTCACGACTTCGTCCAAGTCTTCCTGTGGCAAGTCCAATTTCTCATTCCATAATCGCTTTGTCGTGGAAAATTGTGCCAACCCTCCTTTCCCATAGATCGCTCCAGCAATCATAGCCAAAACTCCCATCGGCTGTCCAGCCTTTAACTGCTCAGCTCCATCTGTCCATAGTGCCTCGACAGTGCTTTCAGACACCACAAGTTTCTTCCCGGATGCCTTTTCAATAGCTGCCAAAACACGATTTTGCGTGACCGTGAAACTGTTTACGTAGACGTATTGATTCTTGGTAAGATCCGGCTTCTTCAAGCTCTTCGCTATGGCTTTGCCGACTTGAGAGAGGTTCGTCGCTTCGTAGGAAATGTCACCTCCATCAAAGATCGTGGCAGTACCCGCCGGAATGTTCACTCCTCCGAAACCAGGGATATCCAGGCCCCAGTCAAACATTGACCCTGTGACTACCGCTGTCCATGAGATTTTGTCTTGGTGAGCCTTGAGAAAGTCAAGAGTCTGAATCTTATCCGCCAGAAACGGAATATACTCCTGCGCAGAAGGATCCGAAGTGTCAATGCCGTATTCCGAGGGAAAGAAAACCTTCACACCAGCCGCAATAGCGGCATCGATAAGAAGCTTTTGGAGAGTAAACACCTCGCCGGGAGTTATGCTGCCAATTGTGCTAATGACTGCATCTTGAGCCTTGAAAGCCTCGCGCAGTGATAATTCGGAGTATTCGGCTTTGATGTGCGTTACACCTTCCGGTAATGTTGCTTTTGAGGTCTCGCGAGTTATGCCAGTGACTTGAAAACCTTCATCTAGCAGGGCCTGGACTGTTGATTTCCCAACACTGCCACTTGCGCCGACGACGATCACTTTTTTGATAGATGAATTGGACATGTCTATTTTGAGAGAATAGGGGATTCTTGCTGAGGAGAGATGCTGGGCTGCTGTATCCTCATATGATGAGTACGATTACAGGTGGGCTACTTCATTACTTATAGTTCAAGACCGTTGGTTCATTCATGGATATATTGCCCATTGTCCCATCCATGGATGTCGCCTCTTAAGGTTGCCATTGTATTGATGATTAGTAAACACCCTGCTGCCCCAACCTAATTTGTGAAGTTTATCTCTTGTAAATCATGTCGTATACCACGATTTAAACTAATTTAAAGTAACTAGTAAATTCCAGCCTCAGTGGATCGAGACGTGATCTTCAATCTTGATTACTGAACAAGTTAGATTCTGTCTTTTTGCCCTCCAGCCAACCGTGGAACCCAAGATGCTCCATGTCTGATATCGAGCTATCGATTTGAAATCGCGGGCTTTCACGTAAAATCAGACACCGCAATCTTTTTCCAAGGGATTTCTCCAGATATTGTTTATTAAAGGTAGGGTTTGGTTGATAGCGAGTGGCGGTGATATCACGATCAGTAATCACGACTACATATACGCCTCGACGTAGTATTCCCAGCTGGATTAATCTATATAATCCCCAAACCTCACCATAGAATCTTCCAGCAGAAACAGAAACCACTGACGCAAATACAACCTCATCAAAATCGACGACAATGTCCTCTCCTCTCCAAGTAGACGTCTACATCTCACCCGCAATACCCGCAACAACCGGCTTCGAGCACGACCCATCCAAATCACACTGGTCCCCAATATCATGTACTTTAATCCAAGGCCCCGCCTCCGCCGTACTGGTTGATACACCCATAACCATCGCACAGGCCGAAGACCTCGCTGAATGGATCAAGGCCACACTTGCGCCGGGGACGAAGCTGGAGTACATCTATACGACGCACGCGCATGGAGATCATTATTTTGGGAATCCGGTTATTATCGATAGATTCCCCGGAGTGAAGTGTGTTGCGACTGCTTCTGTGGCGAAGGGAATAGAGAGGACGCTTGAGGCGTCGATACCTGTATGGCAAGGGTGGTTTCCGGATGGTCAGGTTCTAGCGGAGAGACAGACCGTGCCGGAAGCTCTGCCGGAGACGGGCGAATTTTCGATTGATGGACATAGTCTCTTTGGCGTCGACGTTGCACATTCCGATACAGATGCTTCATCTTTCTTGCATGTTCCAGATCTAGACCTCGTTGTGGCGGGTGATACCGTCTACGGCGATTGCTACCAGTTTCTAGCAGAAGCCAATACCCCAGAAAAGAGAAAGGGCTGGCTCAATGCACTAGACCAGATTGCAGCGTTGAAGCCGAGTATCGTTGTACCGGGACACAAACGAGCTTCGCAGGTCGACGGGCCGTATCTGATTGATAGGACGAGGGAATATATTCATACATTTGAGCGGGAGTTGGGACGATTGGGGGATGCGGAGAAGCTTGAGGAGGCTATGAAACAAAAATATCCGCAGAGATGGAATGGGTTTATTCTAGATATAAGCTGCAAGAGCTCTGTTGCTGCTCTTTAATTGACATCTTGAAGATTTATAACCCTAGGGTTGCTGATTAGGGCTTGCGGATATAAATAACCCTAATCTAATCAATGAATCTTATCAACTTCATCATCCTCTCCCTCATTTCTATTTGCATTTCCATCTACATGTACACCACAAACATGGCCTAAAATGAAAGTAGACATCTATTCACTATTTATATGGTTTAGGAATACTGACGAAATGACGATGAACCATGACTTCCGCCGCTGCATCATCGCTCGGACAGCGTCTATTGGATGAAATCAGAGAAGAGTCTCTTGACGATGTTTGTCTTCCTCCCCGCCTTAGCAAAAGGACTACATTAATGCTAACAACTTCCATAGTTACTACGCGATTTGAGGACTCAATTCCCATCTCCCACTGAAAATGCCTATTTCGGAATCAAAGATCTCGATGAATTGTTGAATGTCTTCCTTGGCCAATCTCGTTCTGGGAATGACGCGAGCAACCAAATCCACCATGCCCATCCCCAACCCGTCCCTCCTTCTTCCCACAATAACAAGAGGAAGAAACCAGTAATAGAAATCTCCAGCCCCAGCTCCGGCGGCGGAAAATCTCAGTTGATGTATTACCTAATCGCCATGAGCGTTCTCCCCGCGACATTTCACGGACAGAAACTCGATGGCCGAGGGGGTGCCGTTGTGCTTCTAGACACAGATGGACGACTTGACGTTCAGAGGCTGTACGATATTATACAAGGTGTCGTCCGACACGCTCTGGACGACACTCATACTTCAAGCGATGCTACCGACGAGAATATTGCGACGATGGTCCGCGATGTAATGCGACATATCCACATCTTCAGACCGCAGACTTCTTCCTCTCTTCTGTCTACCATTCAATCCCTACACGCCTATCTCCTGCACAATCCCCGCGGACTCGACGGCTCGCGGTCAGTACACGGGATATTCATCGACTCCCTAAGCGCATTCTACTGGCCTGACCGTCTGCGGGACGAAATCGCTCGAACCAGCGAAATCGGGCTTCCAGTCACACAGACCCAGAAAGCGCGCGAACAGAGGACGACGTTTTATATGAGTGTGCTTTATGCCGAAATCGCGGCTGAGTTGAAGCGCTTGCAGGGTGTGTTTGGGTGTGGGGTCGTGTATTCGACTTGGGGGATTACGCCGCGCTCTTCCTCTCCCTCCTCTTCCTCTTCTCTAGGGATGGGAGGATTAGGGGGAGGAGGGTATGGGAATAATATTTGGGCAGGCCCGCCGACATTCAAACCCCATCTCCCGGCACCATGGAACTCGACCTTTCCCGACCTACGGCTCGTTGTGCAACGCGACCACGTACGTACGTATCCCGCTTCGTCTACGTTCAATGAATGGGAACGCGATGCGGCGATTCGGCAGTCTGTTGTCCGAAAAGGGAAGTTTTCGGCTTGGGTTGATACGAGCGCCTTGACTGCCTGGGCGGGTGGTGAGGTTGTGTTGAGTGCACTAAGAAAAATGCCGGATAATGGGGGGTTTCCGTTCTGGGTTAGGGAGGATGGGGTGTTTATGGATGATTTGATGGATGATATCAGTTAATCACCTTACTAGGTCTATGTAAAATGAATTTGAGAAAATTGACTGTCAAGATTGGTATTCAAATGATAACTCTATCGTAGAGACACTCGTGCATAATGGCCGCCTGCATGACGAAAGAAATAATGTAATATATACTACGTACAAGAAGGTACTTAAGTGAAAAGAAAAGTTGATATGTGGTTATTTGACTTCATGTTTGTCGTCAAATGGACTGGGGGACCGTGGTGTGGTGGCATCGTGAGCAATGGCATTTTCTAACATTCGAGTTGATCCGATACTGGATCTTTGTCGATGTGAGCCACGACTGCTGTCCATGCTGGCGCGAGAGGTAGACACGGCTTCAGTCGCTGTAGATGTTGCGACGCTGGTGGTGGTGCTGACGGTCATTCTGGGAGTTCCCGCGGTATTCGAATCTGCGAATGGGCCTTCATTAGGCGACGAGAATGCAATCTGAATATTGTCCGCTGCGTTGGAATGTCCCTTTTCATTGATTTCGTCATCACTGTCATCCGACGAGTCATCAAATGTTGATTCCTGGTTCTTCAACTGTTTGGCCCGAGAGTGAGATGCAACTGATTCCGAATCATCCGAATGAACCTCTTCTTCTGAAACAGTAGGAACTTTAGGCTTTGATCCCGACGCCTTAACGTTGACCGGGCGAGCGACGACAGATCGAGCAACAATAGAACTGAGTTGTGGTTTCATCTTGCCGGCTTTCTGTAGCTGAGCCTCTGTAATTGCTGGCACTGCCGGTGCGTCAATGGTACGTAGCGAAAGAGAATCGCTGGGTGTGCTATTTCCCGTCTTGACACTGACCACGGCAGCTTTGGCAGCGCGAACCTGCTGAGCGGGAATAGGGCTGACAATGGCGTCGTGTCGGTAGATCGTCGTGGCAACACTACTTCGGGCGAGACTGGTAGCGATACTGCGGCGGTCACTGGTGGCAGTGTATCGTGAGTCACGGAGATCGCGCGGTGTGAACAAATACTGATCGCCACTGTAGGTTGAAGCATGTGCGCTTGGAATAGCAGGGACAGGAGGAACCAACGTTCCTGGAGTTTCCGGCGGCGAGCGATTGGTGACACCAGGGATATAAGCGATTTGAATAACGTTAGAAGCACGCGTGAGAACCGTCGATGCGATAGACTGCATAGATCTGCTGCGTTCGTGACGGATCGAAGGTCCGGCGGGCTGCTGGGCAGCTTGTTCCTGGCGTCTCTTTCGAATCACAAACCACCAGAAGAGGAATACACCGATGGCGATGGCGGCAAGACCACCAACAACTCCTCCCGCAATGGCTCCGGTATTCGTGCCGCCACCAGAGCTAGGTGTGGATGTCGATGTTGACGCTGCTGGCAAGCAGGATGTGGTCGGGCATTCTGTACAAGTTCGACTCGATTCGACACAGGTTTCGCCGGCGGCACAGTTGCAGACTGGCTCTGTGGTGCATGTAATACAACTACGGAAAGTAAGGTGATGGGAGAAATCTCGGAGTACTGGAAGAGTTAGCAAATGTTCATACAGCGGTAAAAAGTCCAGACATACCGTTTGTGGATGTCATTGTGACAGGTATCAATAACAAAAATCAAAAATGCAAAACAAAAGGTCGTAAATTGAGTAGATGTCGTCGCTGGTCTACAGCGGTAATAACGAGTGTGGTATATGTATAATAATGAAGGCTAGAGACGTCAAGCCTCTATAGCCTGTGATGCTAAGTCGGGTCTCAAGGCGAAGTTTGGATTCCACCACGGTGTATCGTCGGTCGCTTGTCCGTAAGTCGAGGTTTAGCCGGCAATGCCCATGTCTGGCTGCGACCGATAGAAGATAAATCGAAATGGCGCGGTTGAATCAGCTGGAGGCTGTCAACTCAAGAGGGGGAGGTGAGACGCAGGGGATGATGGAGCGCTGAAACAGTCAAATCGGTCGGTCGGCGGTGTATGAAAGAGCTGTCACAGACTGAACCGGAAGATAAACGACTTCTTTGACGAAGATGGATGAAGAATGTACAAGGGAAAACGAGTGACGGTGGAAGAAATGGTCGGTGATGGTGGTTGTTGTACGGATGTAGGGCAGAGTGTTTGGGGGGAAGAAGAGGAAGTTGGGCCAGGCTGGGTGGTTCCTTTTTTGACTGGCCCGTGGGCGGTCCAACAGGGCGGGCGGGGAGGCTTGGCCGGCTCCTCTAATTTTAGCCGCTAAACCAATCCTGCATTAGCCACAAAGGGCAAAGCCAATACATACATAGTAGTACATACAGCCACGGCAGTTTACGTCTTTTAGCCACATCTCCGGTATTCAATCTAAGAAGGACCTAATATCCACCGGCCCGGAAAAGTATCACCACGCACCACCACGAGCTATCAATGTATTGTACTACAGAGTATCATTCAGCATGACGACTTGCCGAGCTTGGAGCGGCTGAAGGTACGAAGCCATGTCGTATTACTCTGATTAATACTATGTCACTGGAACGAGTATGAACAACATACCAGATCCATACACATACATCTTACACAAAGTACGTGTCAAGATCAACGACTGATGTATCGTCACTGAGCATAGTTGCAGTTGCAATCAGAGTTCGATTGATAGATTCTTCCATCCTAACTTCTCAAGCATGAGATGAAACGTCGCTTAGCCGGATTCATGCAGAGGCCGTTTGTCTTGTCTCCTTATGGCAGGGATCATCGCGCTAAGATGACTTACATACGTGCCGTATTGCGTACGAGGTACGTATGACATATAAACGGAGTAACCCGGGATCATATTCTAGGCTTCTTCCAGACGACTCCTTTGAATCCCGTCATCCTCGTCCCTAAGCGTTTCTTCTCACATCGTACGTAAAAGGATTTCAAGATCCAGTGAAAGACATTCGATGAAAGAAAGACAATTGACTCTTTGAGCGGAAACCACGGGAAATGGGAGATTACGCTGACGCTGGCGTCCAGCCAATCACGGCTCTGTTCCTGCGAGTTTTACCCATGTGGCGCCGACGCTTGTCCCTTTCTGGAGCTAGTGGGCTGGGCCTCATTTACCCCTGGACTAGCCATCCTTGTCATGATGTATTTTACTCGTATCGAATACCACAAAAATACGCTCGTATGTATGCCATGGTCGGTGAATCTAGACCGTTTGACTTGGTGCTTTGACCGGCGATCATTATCTGATCCTGATTCCTCAGAGATGTCAGATTGACATTCAAACCGAGTTACTCCGTAGTAAAAACATGATACGCAAATCCATTCCAACACCAAACGGACCTGGATGCCACTGGCCGTGACAAGTCAGCAATACTGCACAATATACTTACTCTAAGTATCGGGTAGGTAACTATCTCTGACGTTTGATTATTGTCCGAAGAGAAACTCAGAGGGATACATGTTTAGCCGAAAACTAATCTCCCTTCTGCACCTTTTGTCGAACCCGGTGATCGATATGTGGAAGCCTTGTACGCAATCTTGGAGTGTCTGTCTCTAGCAATTTTGACCTATGTTTGTTAGCAGAAAAACGTCAAGTTTGTAACTATGTCTGAAGCCGTCCACGGATATCTCTAACATCGAACTCAACACGCAATCGAAGCAGCATACGTATTTGCCTCTTTCAGCTCATGAGCGAGTCAGCTTCAGCCGACGCTGTTCCTGTACCTCTGGAAGTGTTATCATAACTGTGATACTTAGGTACAGATTATTAAATTATTAGTTCATCTAGGTATGTATGTAACTATACATGTGTGAAGCACGCTTGAGGCCCAAAGTACGCAACATCTCCCAAAAGACAAGTACATATCGCGTTGTAAGTTAGCCGTTCAGAGACTCTTATTTCCCTTTTGAAATGCCGCAAGTTCCTCGTCAGAAGTATACTTCTTCATCGTCGGCGTGAGTCCCAGCAATCTGCCCGCCAGAGCAAAGCCCGCCTGCACCTTCCACGGCACCCACCAGCGCAACGGACCCAGCCACGTCGCAGTCGGAAACCACACAAGAGCCGTCGCGGCAACATGTCTGGCAAGAAGTCAACATCAATCAAGCACTTTTAGAGGAAAAGGAGGGGAACTCACTGCGTCAGCATAATCTGAAACGGATTCAACGAAACCTTCTTCTCATGCACATCACTAACGTACATGAGTAGATTCTTGAAAAACACTCGATCCATCATCTCATCAACGTCCTCTGGATGCGCCCAGACCAGTATGATGGTGTCTTCGGTACTGTCCGGGACGGGCTGGAAGGAATGAGGGACCCAGGGCTTGATCTCGTGCTCCTCATCCTCCGGGGTCCAGATGCGCTTGGTCACGGACCATCCTTCTATAGTTGCGATTTTGCCCTGAAGGACTTCGAAGGTTTCTGATTGACTGAAATGGAGGTGCAGGGGTGGTGTCTGGATGTTTATAAGCTGACGTCCTGGGTGTGGATAACCTGATATACTGAACATACTTGGGGATGACCAGCACCTTTCTTACACAGGGGATGGTCGTGCTTGTACGTTGCTCGCATCATTACTCTGGTCAGAGGTCAGCGGAGAGTATTGCAGATGGGTTACTGGCAAAACTGACGTAGCATCTCTCGAGGGATCTGGCTTCAAAAACTCCAAAGTGAAACTTCCTTCAAAGAGACTATATGGGCCACCGATGACCGGCTCATCGAGGGGAGTTTTCTGTGTCGCCATTATCGATTCCGATCGTCGCAATGAATCGCTGTACAGAAACTGGAAGTACCTATTGCGGCGGATGTTGATAATTCTAGTGACAATACCTTTCTCTAAGAAAAGTTGGGAAAGAGGAGTTCAGGCGACATCGTCAATATTTATCCTCCATAGCCGTGAATGGAGTATCTGTACGTAGAGGTCAAGCCACAAGCCCCCTTATACGTACATTTAAACGCTAATTATCATTAAAATCTCAGGCTTGAAGTAGATTTACGTACGTACAGCATCCCCCATAGGCCATTTTTCGTCTAACTTGTACATGCCAAGACTGGTGCGGCTGAAGCTTTCTGGCCAATTGACCCCCTTCTTCCGACTTCGGCCCCATGCCGACAACATTTGAAGACATCCAGAGTGTAGGCGAGCTGAACATGCTCGTTTTGTCAATTTTGGAACTAAGCATCTACCTCGACGGCTTCGCTCAGTCTCTCAATCAGCTCACAGACTTTCTCATATTATTCGCACACAAATATTCCCGTGCTCGCATCCTACAGCTCGGCGGGCATGATGAGCAGTAGTATACACTGATTGTACTTCAGGGCCTTTCCCAGGAGAGATGGAGCCCACGTCTTACGGTTGAATCCTTGGTGATCGCCAGGAATGAAGGAATTTCCTCTCCAGTTTCATCCGAAGAAGCATCCGAAGACCTTGTCTACACCCAGCTGACCTATGCAACGACCCTCTCGCCTAGGGATTCAAAAAGAGCAGCTTTGATCTTACCATAGCATGTTTAGCATTAGATTGGGTCCGAGATATAGAAACGGCCCTGCGTCATTGTCGGATGCTTCTGAAGCCTCGTGGAAGCCTTCTTACGCTCGAGAAAAGTGTGCCGTCACAATCATCCGATCCTCTTCCTCCTGGTTCTCCTACAAGAACATCCGAGCGTAATAAACTCGATGCAGTGATACCCAACTTCCGTGATGCTAATCAAAGTACTCATATACTGATACTCTCCACGGCTACTGATCCCTACGAGACAGACGCCATCAAATGCAATCCAGTATCTATACTACATTCATTTTCCAATAACCCTATTATAGACGAGTGGCTGTGGAACCTAGCCTCGCATGTCTCCTCAATATCACTAGCGCAACTGTCGGAACAACGACTTGACGAAATTTGCTAGCAGCCAAGCGTGTGAATGTGCATATTCCTCGACATTGAGCAGCCAGTTCTCGATGCTTTGATTGAGTGTCGGTTCAACGCCTTGAAGCATGTTATCAACAACGCCAGTACGACCTTATGGGTATCACGCGGTGGCGCAATGGATGGCCTTAGTCCGGCACAGGGGCTACACTCCAGTCTCCTCAGGACATTGCTATTAGAAAACGAGAACAGACAGTACATCACGCTGAATATTGACCCGCAACGAGAATTGTGGTCAACCATGGCCATATCAGTGATTCGGGACATGTGTAAACGCATAACCAGTGTGTCGGAAGGAGACGAAACCGAGTTTGAGCTCGCAGAGCGACAGGAGCGGATCTACGTACCTATGGTGTTCTTACTGAGACACCACGGCCAGGCATGGCAAGGGTATAATGACTAATGATATATGATTATATTTTCGGTATTTCTGTTATGATATTTCTTCAACTACCACATCTATTTGTACGGCGTGAACAGATATTCAAGCAGCAAGCGTGTATAACGACATTAGCGTATAGTCATACCGGATTCAAAAGAGCGAGAGAAACCAAGGTTTAACTGTACTCGGACTGATCCAAAGCCGAACACCATGGTAGAAGTTAGGACCGTTTGTAATTCATGTTCTTGACGATCTAGGGTAGGAAGAGTGTCCAGTGAACTCCTTGATACGGACATGCTTGCTGCCGCTTGCGGTAGGTTGGACGCTCAGAATTCTGGTGGCATAGCTGCAAGAAAAGTATACCCTATGATCTTATGTGCGAGGATCAACTGCTTGCAATGAATATGGTCTAGGTGGCGTTCAAGCGTGGAATCCTGCAATGTGTATGGCCAAATGAACACTTGATAACGACTAGTAGTGTTCTCATCTGGTTTGACGGCAAGCCACGATGCTCCATGGGAACTTGGCCAGTGTACTGGTTGAAATGGCTGTGTTGGAAGTAAATTACCACTTGTATTGCTAATATCAAAAGGCAGCATTGAAGTAGGACACATTCCTGAGTTCTATATCGTACAAATATACATAATTATACAGTTATCTCGACACTAGGCTGGGTCGGCAAGCACGAGACTTAAAGGGGTTCCTTTCACCACCCAATTGCAGAGAAGGCAAATGACCGGCAGAATGTCGGGCGGTAAACGGATATACAGATTATTTAGACAAAAACGCTTGAAAAGCGCTATGTTCAATCACCACATTTCCGACTGCATTCAGCCTCTTTCGTCCTTCTTTTTGCTTTTCCAGCAGTTTTTTCTTTCTCCCGATATCAGCGGCATGGAGCTTCGCCAACACATCCTTCCGATAGGGCTTGATGGTCTCTCGAGCGACGATCTTGCGTCCCACGGCGGCTTGGATGATAATCTCGAACATCTGCCGGTCAACATGTTCCTTGAACTTAGTAACCCATTGTTTTCCTAGGCGCTCAGCTTGGCTGTAATGCACAATACGTGCTACGGCGTCGACGGGTTTCTTGTTTACAAGCAGTTGAAGCTTGACGATGTTGCTGACTTTCCATTCGGCTTCTTCGTAGTCCAAGGTTGCGTAACCCTTGGTAGAACCCTTGAGTTTGCCGAAAAAGTCCTCGACAAGTTGACCTAGTGGTAGTTCATATTTGAGAATGACCTGAGACGATGTGAAATATTCGAGTGTGTGTTGGATGCCCCGATTCGCCTCGCAGAGTTCAATAACTTTGCCGAGATATTCATCCGGAAAAGTCAATGTAGCCATCACATATGGCTCGCGGAGTTCGGCCACTTTAGCACGGATTTCATCTTCGTCCGGGAAATGTGCTGGATTCGTGACTGTGACTTCTTTGCTGTCTTTATAGATGACTTTAACAGGCACTGTAGGCGGAGTGATAAGGATACTAGCACCGTGCTCATGTCGTAGCCGATCCTCAAAAACAGAGCAATGCAACGTTCCCAAAAACCCTAATCTGAATCCAGCTCCCAGAGCTTCCGAAGACTCCTTCTGAACGGTGATACTTCGATCATTCAATACCAGCTGATTGACGCTGTCTTCCAAATGCTCAAAATGATCCGCATCACTGGGATATGCCGCAACAAAAACCATAGATTTCGGCTCTTCGAATCCTGGCAGAGGCTCGACTTTCTTCTCAAAGCCGACTTTGGTGAATGTGTCTCCAATCTTGGCTTCTTTGCTTCGTTTCATGCCGGGATTGAAGTAGATATAGCCGACTTGACCTGCTCGTAGAACTGTTTGAGGGGTTTGATCGGGATACATGATTCCAACTTCGCCGACAAAATATTTAAGTCCAGTTGCAAAGGAGACAACTTGATCTCCAGCGCGGATCTCGCCGTCGAATACGCGTACGAGTAGGATGACTCCTTTGTAGGTTGAATACCATGAATCGACGAGTAGCATTCGCAGAGGCTTCGTACGGTCACCAACGGGTCTATTAGATCATCATCAATTGCTGTCCCGATTAAAAAAAGCGGATGGCAAACTTACGCTGGTATCCTCTCAATCACCGTGGGCAGTAACTGAGCAACATTCAATCCCGTCTTAGCAGAAACCTTGATCGCATTATCCGTATCAAGCTCAAACGACGACCTCATCTGTTCAAGAGCACGTTCGGGATCCGCAGACGGCAAATCCACTTTGTTTAGCACAGGGATAAGCTCTAGTCCCTGTGCAAAAGCTAGATAGAAGTTTGCAACGGTCTGCGCTTGAACACCCTGACTGGCGTCGACAAGTAATAAAGCTCCTCCGCAACTGGCATAGCTTCGAGATACTTCGGCGCGGAAATCAACGTGGCCGGGTGTATCGATTAGATGTAGAAGATAGTCTTCGCCGTTCTGATTATAAAGCATTGTACATGTTTGAGCCTTGACGGTGATTCCGCGCTCTCTTTCGACGTCTAATTTGTCAAGGACTTGTTTATTCGAGCCCGGCTGAATCACGCCCGTGAGTTCAAGGAGCCGATCCGACAGCGTGCTTTTGCCATGATCGACGTGGGCGACGATACAGAAATTTCGGAAACGTTCGATCGGGATATCCGCAATTCGCTTTTCGAGATCCGAGACATTTCTCGAGGCTTGTGCCTGTCGTAGGATGGTGCTGGTGAACGGACGCCGGAATTCGCTGCTGGAAAAGATCTCATGGTGTGGTCTGGAGGACACCGGGCGCCGTGCGGGCGATGTGCTCAGCCATCGGAGCACTTGCAGGCATCCTCGCATTGGGATAAGTGCATTGATTGCACGATTGATATGACTGAATGGGGAGTTTTGTTTAATCCATAGAGTCTGTTGTCTGATTGATGCTGGAGTAAGGTAGAAAAAATAAATGATGCGGGCGCTAGTGCGGATCGAGGCCGAGAGCCAAATTGCTGGGGTGACTGCGACGAAAGTAAACAATCACAACTATTCTTTGAATACCCTCACAACATCAATTCTTGGATTGTACACCATTCTACGAAGCTATCAATATGTCGACAGATAAGGAGAAGTCCAAGGTTCACAAATTGTCCTTGAAAGGTGAGTTTTCTGCGAATGAGCTGAAAATACGCGAATGCGGGGACTGATTCAAAAACAACAGGATCATCGAAGCTGGTTGCTGAATTCGTGAGCTTGCAGAACTCTTCCTTCGTTGATTATGTTGACTGACAATGGCTTGCTGGCAGTTCGAGTACTCTATCAACTCAATTCTGTATGGCGACGATCCACGAACCAAGACCTAGAATATGAACTGATGTTGTTTACCATAGCTATCAACGAGGCGTCTACCCAGCAGAAGACTTCTCACCGTGAGACCTCTCTCCTGATTCCCGGTAGTAATATACTAATATACTAACTTCTACAGTGTCAAGAAATATGGTCTCAACATGCTCGGTTAGTCCTACCAAAACCTCCCCGATCCTATCGCCGTCTAACCGACCGAAACAGTCTCGTCCGACGACCAAGTCAGAGCATACATCAAAAAGATCATGTCACAATTAAACAAATGGATGATAGGCGGCAAGATCTCAAAACTCGTCGTGGTAATCACCAGCAAGGAGACCGGGGAGCATGTGGAGCGATGGCAATTCGATGTTCAGATATTCAAACAAGCTGCTGCTGGACGCAAGAAATCAGCCACTGCCGACAAAAAGAACTCTGCCGATGCGGCAGATAGTGAAAATGTAGCGACGGCAGAAGAGCCAACACAAGAGAAGACCGAGACGCAGATTCAACAAGAGATTCAAGCTATATTCCGCCAGATCACGGCTTCGGTGACCTTTCTACCGGTCCTCGACGGAAATTGTACATTCAATGTCCTTGTCTATGCAGATGCAGATTCAGATGTACCCGTGGAATGGGGTGATAGCGACGCAAAGGAGATTACAAACGGAGAGAAGGTGCAGTTGAGGAGTTTTAGTACGAATAATCATCGCGTGGATACGTTGGTTAGTTATCGGCTTGCTGACTAGGCCTTATCACTTTTGTTTGGGATTTCGGTTTTGGTTCATGGAATTATGTTATGGCGTTGCAGTGGGACTATAATGTTTGCTTCGGTTGAGAATGCTACGACCGCTCGTTAACCCGGTATGTAGACTTAATGATATACCTGATGATATGTCTCCTACTGTTAGATACAACATGGCACGAAAGACTACAATTTGATTAGGTATATCCGCATCACTAATTCCTATGCTTACCTCGCTCTCTCCTCCTAGTATCCGCCCTGACCATTCAACAATGCAGCAGCAGCATCAGCTTACGACGACTTAACCGTCTTCGCCATCTGGGTTCAAATGGGAATGGAGGGCACTCTGGTATAATAAGCTGTCTGGTCAATAACGCTTCGAAGCACTCTTCATATTCATATTAAGATTTTCTAACCTGATATCAATATCATGACAAGGGGGCAGTCTGTTCGTTATAGCCACACCTCACCGGGCAGGGTCTACTGTATATAGAATGTAGGTACGTGATAATGATACGTAGGTACATGATAAGATCCCCTGTGCATTACGTCCAAGGCAAATCATCCATGTCCAAAAACAGCCCATCTCCCTCCCATCTCACCAACCTCTTAACAGCCTCGTCCCATTCCCTCTCCAGAACGAGCACTTCTTCAAGCTTACTCCATCCTCTCTCCCTCCGTTTCCTCCCCAAAACCTCCCCGGTGCCATAAAGATCATCTGTCCACAACCCAAACCCCCTCTTCTCTTCCCCATCTACCAATTCCGCCAGAGGTGAGATATGTTCTGGCGGGTTCTCACCTATAAACCAAACTGGGATCTTGTTTGCCATTGACGCCATTGACGGCACAATTCCAATAGCAGGGAGATGTAAATCTAGAAACCGCCGCTGTTTGAAAGCGTGCGTTATAACTGTTAGACTCTTTGGATGGGGTAGTTGTGTATGTTGGCGGTACAACAGCAAAGAAAAGAGGATGTTTTGGTAGGAGTCTGTTGCGTGGGTTTCGGCGAGGATGTTGGTTGCGTCGATATTGACTTGTTGTTGATCAGGTTTGAAGAAGTTGTTGTCTCGGGCGAGATTCTGTGTTGTTCGTTAGAGATGATATCAGTTCGGACCTGATGTTGATTCTGACTAGATATGATTCCCCCTCTGTGAGACTCGTCTTGTCTCGTTTCGTTGCTCCTCTTATTTATCAACATATTAGCTATGCTCCCTCAAACAACCCCATGAGTCTCGAAAAAGGCGAACCCAGAAAACACCAAAACACCTGCTCCCCCACTGTTTTCGTACTCCCGCAGTCCAGTTTTGATGTGATTCACAAAGGTAGGAGTTTCGCCTTTCTGGAATGGGGCGAGTAACCTTCTACATGTCAGCGCAATTCAAGGTTCAGTCTTGGGATTAGACTCTGTTCTTCCCGAATCAGGTAGAGCGTATTGTATCCTGTATATAGAATTCTGGAGGATGGGAAAAGGAGCGAGATATTGCGAGGAAGGACGTACCACTCATCCTCATTCAAACCCTTGGTAGGGCCTCCGAGATAGATCGCGTGGCAGCATACGATGATCAAATGATCCAGTTCTGATTGTTTCATCGTCTTATACTCCAACTATTGTTCATCAGTTATCAGGGTGCTCCATCCGCTCAATGTTGTTGATGGATGATGCTGTCGACGTTCATGTGAATGATGGTGTGATGCCGCTCCGTCTGGTGGGACTTGGATTTCATCTACAGCCCTGCCTAAGCAGACGACCCAGGCATGATTACAAAACGATCTGGTTATATACGCATTCATTTGTTTACTTATGATCCTTGCATGGGATTGAATCTCTGTTTTTCAGCTTCGTAATCAGGTATATTCTTTATGACTTATTTAAGTATACACTTGCTCATCCATCCACGTAACACCCTCCCAGGCAGAACGAATATAAGAGTACAGTAGCACAAGAAAAGAAACATGCCTGGCGAAATGCTCGCAAATATGACAAATGAAACGCCAATGTCGCAGGTAAATTATTATACAGGATATGCTCTGTAAACAAGAAATAATCAGAAAGAAACTCTCGCCATCTTTGGGGAAACGCCGGAATCAGATTGAAAAACTCCGATTGTAGTCGAATATGCAATGAGTAATAACCATGCATCATGCAGAATGAATTTGTAGCGTGTAAAATTATGGTCTAAAATGATGAGGGTATCACAGTAGTCGATGATTAGATCAAATCAGCGGGATCGTGGCGGAAAGTGCAATCTTCGCCCTTGAGGCATTTGCCTTCTCGCCAGAAGCGGCATGCCACTGATCCAGCGCGTGGATGTTTCTTGGCTTCGGGATCGACGTACATTCGTGGACGTTTGGCGTTGCCTTGGGGTCCGTAGCCGTTGTTGTCGTAGCCGCGGCCCATGTCACGATAGCGTTTGCGCTCGGGGTCTTCATAGAGGCCGGATGAAGACTGGGCTGGCGTTTGTTGTGGTTGTGAGATTGGAGAGCCTGTTCTCTGGCCGCTGAGTTGGGAAACGAGCGCTGCGAGATTGGGGGCAATACCTGCTGGTGCTGAAGGCATTTGTGGAGCGACTTGTTGCTGTTGTTGCGCCATTTGCTTCTGGGCATTCAGCACGGCAAGGATCTTTTGAAAGTCGATTGGCTGTCCTGATGGAGCAGACACAGGGACTTGCGGAATCTGAGGTATCTGGGGGATTTGCGAAATCTGAGGAATTTGAGGAATCTGTGGTACGACTGGCTGTCCTTGCTGTTGCTGTCGGAATATATTGATAGTCTGCTCAAGATTCACGAGAGGATTCGGTTGAACTTGTGCCGGTTGTGGAGCAGGTACAGGAGGTGGCGTGGATCGTGCCTGTTGGGGTGCGCTCTGAATGACTTTCAGTAAATTGGCAATATCCAGAGCACCACCAGGAACGACTGGTGCAACAGGTGCAGCTTGTGCAGGAGGCGGTGCGGGTTGTGAGTTGACCATCGCCGCCAAATATCGAGTAGAGCGAGCCTAGTAAACCGCGATGTTAGAATATCTTGAAGCGACTGGGCTGATATTGACTTTGTCTCTGTGTGTTGTGGGAGAAGGATATCTTCGTTGTCAGGCGAGGATATATCGTTGGTCCCAATGGCGCTAACTACATGCGGAAGGCGGTGCTGGAGGAGAGGAAGGGAATTTCCTCCAACAGAATCACAACTTAAAGTATAACATACCTTGACTTTGTCATCAGGCTCGCCAAACGGCAGCTGAGTGGTGGATGGCTCGTCATCAGTAGGCGCAGGTGGCTCTTTGGGCGAAGCTGGCACATCAGCAGCAGATGTATAGAAAACCATCAACGTGGTGGCTTCTCTGCTCTCCTGCGCTATCTTTTCAGGGCTGTCCGGCTCCTTGGTTCCACCTCTCTTGATGAAATTGCTCGCTTGATCCTCGTTGCTCAAGTCTTGGTCAACCGTACGCAGGCTTGTCCAAGAATAATACTCTTCTTCCTGTGGTTCCACTTCATCGTCTTCGTCTTCATCCAAGTCTTTGTGAAGCTTAAGCATACGTCCCTCTCCTTTGATATCATCCACATCTCTCTTGAGGTCATCGTCCATGCCGACAACTTCTTCAGGATCGTGAGTAAACAGTCGGACCTCGGTAAGAGATTCGTCAGGCTTCCAGCTGACACGAAGTCTCCGACGTGCCTCCTTCCGAAGACGCTTTTCGCGCTCTTCTTCGGTTTCGGGTGGCAGATCATCAGACGGCTTCTTGACGTTGGCTTCCTCTTTCTTATTGAGGTCTGCCAAAATGTCACCAAACGAGAAAACTGGTTTAGCGGGTGCCGGCTGTGGCGAATCTTTCTTATCGGTTGCAGCACCCCCTTTCTCTTTGGCCGCAGCAGCGGCAGCAGCAGCTCGTGCCGCATTGGAAGTTCCAGGCTTCTTCGACGCAGAAGCCAGACTGCCAAAGAGACTAGTTGGCTTGGGGGGAACAATGCTAGCCTTGGGTCGGGCAGCTGGTGCAGTAGTGGCTTTGTTATCTGCAGTTTTGGCCGTGCTACCGGTAGCTGCTTTAGTAGAAGGACCGCCTCTTACTGCTACAGTAGAGTTCACCACCTTCTTGGCGGCTGGGAGGCCATTCGATTCTCCATCACGAGTGCGCTTGATTCCAGTGGCAGAAGCGTTCGACTTGTCAGGCGTGGCGTCTCTAGCAGGTGAATTGCCGTTGGATTCCTGCTTTCGTTTCGTTGATTGAGCTGCATTATCCATGATTTTTTGGGCCAGGTCTTTGCCAGGCTGAATGCCTTTCTTGATTATCCGTGGTAGAAGCTTCGAGACATTTGTTTTGACTAGGACATCATCATCCATAGTTGTGAAGCGTGATAACAACTAGATAGTATTAGTGTGAACTATTCCAATACGTGGAAAGAAGTCTTACTGTCAAAATGTTAACCAGTAACACGCCCTCATAATCTGAGGCCTGGTGACGATCAAGCAGGAAAGAGTATAAAGCTGCAACAGCCATTGGGTGTTCGCCTAATCTATAAGAGTGTTAGCTACGTTTAGTTTGATCCAAAGAGTGTCTTTGGAGTGGTTAATGGAGGGGACAGTGATATGGTGTTGCCATCACATTCGGATGATACAGCGACGAAAGGCATCTCCCATGCAATGCAATCTCAAGGTTTTATTTGCGAATTTTGGTAGTAGAGACGATACTGCACACATTTGTGTATGACCAGTGCTCGAATCATGCCTTGCCTGGCAATTAACTATCTTTTTAAGTTCGCTCACTATCCATTTTGAGACGATTACATGGTAGATGTGTGCATTCTGCATCCAAGTTCTAGAGATGCAATAGGGATGATGTGCTAGTGGCGTTAGAAGGGGGGTGATGAGTACGTACTTTTCAACTATAACGGGATGACCCTTGTCTATTGCTGTGGTAATGACTGCGTTGATGAGTTTTCGTTGTTGGACGACTTTGTTTCTCAGTTCTGACGCTTTATCATTGTTGTTTTGGTTCTCGGCATCCTTCATTGCCTGACTGAGTGACTTCCATTCATCCCTGACTGTCTTGACGACATCTTTAAAGGCAACAAGAGCATTCTTGATCTTCTCGACGCTGGGATACTTATTACGCGGTGACCAGATAGCTTTGATGGTATCGTATTGCACGGCCCCCTCTGAATCTGTCGGACGTACGGCAGGTAAAGGTGAAGGTTCATCCGGTTCTTCGACTTCTAGCTCGGAGTCAGAAGTGTCAGAGACAGACTCGGATCTCGCCTTTTCATTAGGCGTTTTGAGCGGGTATTTTCTAGGCCTTCCCCGCTTCCTAGGGCTTGCTACTTGAGCAGCTGGCTTAGGTGCTCCATTTGGGGCTATTAAATGGTGTCAGAATTCACAAATCTCTGAGTGGGAAGAGGTTGAACATACCTAGCATTCCAGGAGCAATGGGATAGGGCGCTAGATGAGGTAGTTGTCCCATGAGACCGGGGGTTAAATGCTGTCTAGCATTGAGTTGTTCCGCATTGAGCTGGGCCAGGTTGTCTGGAAAAGCTTGATATGCCCTAATTGAAGTTAGTGTCATATACCGAGATAATGGATGGCGAGACACGCACTTTGGATCGTTTGGACGCTCGTAAGACGAGGCATTCGGATTGTAGAATAAAAATTGGTTCTGTGATGATTGAGGCCCGCCTGCCGTTTCTTGGAGCGAAGTAAGGAATTGTGGATCGATTGTATTTTGAAAGTTCATGCCTGCATTCGTTGGCATGATGTACTGATGGCTCTGCGTAGCCTGAGCTCCTCCCGGGATAACGGGCTGCTGCTGGGCAGATGGAGGCCGCGGAGCAATGGCTTGATGTCGGGGCTGTTGCTGAGCATATGGGTCTGTAGGTTGTAGACCGGGTTGCTGATAATATTGCCCCGGGATTGCATACTGATAAGCAAGATTCTCCGGACTTATAGTACGGGAATTGTAAGAAACCTGATCTTGGGGAAATTGTTGCTGAATCGGATATGGATGTTGATGAGACAGTCCGTATACCTGACCGGAAGACCCATTCGCCGTCTGAGTCGAAGACGTAGGTTGACCCCATGACTGAGGGGTCCCAGAATAAAAGTCTCGGATATGGTCATTATGCTGTGGGAAAGAAGGCTGTTGTTCAGACTGCTGGTTGGTCTGTGTGAAGATTGGATGATCCCATGTAATCCCTTGGGGGCCCTGTTGTTGGGTGGATTGCATCTGTTGGTCTGATTGTTGAACATCTAGCTCGGGAAAGATACCATCCATATTATTCCAGATGTCGTCGGGAAATGAAGACTGCTCAATCGCGGACTGGGCAATATTACCCTGGGGTGGTTGAGGTGTTGTTGATTGCTCCATGTTTGTGACAGATTATATGTGTATAGGTCACGTGAGACAGCGATTAATCGCGCGGAGTCCTTAGGAAAAAGGGACGTGGAATTAGGAAATAGCCAGCTGGCCCAATGAGCAGGATGCAAGTGGAGTCTTTATTACCACACAAATTAAGAAGCGCGCGGGTTCTCGGAAAAAACAAGGATGGCCGGGTCGTGGAAATAAAGGCCGCCTATCGTGTGTCCGATCCAACAGCAAAAGTCGGGCAGTCGTCAGGATGAATTCAGCGAGACAGCTGTACAGACTCCACCACAAGCAATGTCCCTCTGCTAGCTTAAGCTAGTTGATTAATAGAGGAGACTGGATTGCAGTAGTGTGTCCGGCATCTGCTCAGGCGTTGATGTCTCTTTTTCCGATCAGATCGTGGGAACTGCTGTCAAGTCGCTCTTTAGGCAGAGAGAGAAATGAAAAATCACTGCAAATCACAATACAAGCATGTACAGTAGGAGAATCTCTTTCTCTTAGCTCCTTCTCCTGCTCTCTTTGTGTCCAGCTATTCTGACTTCCCCTTCTCTAGTAGTAAAATCAAAGTAGGCAGACAAAGGCTGTTGAGACCTGTCTTGAACAGAGATCTCCAAGTGACGCGTTTTCAACAGCAGCGCCTTCTAACTTGCCTTAGAACTCGATTAAGTAAAGAAAAAGCAGCTCTAATACAGAGAGCCAGAGAAGAGCTGCTTCATGGCAGCAGATTCAATCGCTTTACAGGTGTGAGATGATGGTTGTGGTTGAGTTGAAGGTTGAGTGAAGGGAAATAAAAGAAGGAGCACAGAAAGAAGCAGCGGGAGGAGAACTTGTGTCGTATCTCCAAATGTGGTTTAGCGTGACACATGATCTGCCCAAGGAGCCCACCTGTGACCTGGCGGGTGTTTGTTTTGTTTGTTTGTCTGTAGGTCACCTGATTGGTCGCAGCTGGAGGTCTGTGATATGTCACTGCCATTGCTGCCAAGTGGACGATAGAGCATGATGTATCAAAATATTGAGCTGCCTGCTGTCGTCTCTAACAGAAACTGACCAGCTCCTTTGGTATCCTTCATTTCTCATGAGATAATTCCTTTTTCCTCTTTTTTACTGAATTTGGCCAGCGACAGACATCGACACCTGTTCTGTCGCGATGGCCTCCCTAGCCATGTCGCTGCGGGACCGCCAAATAGGTAAGCTGCTCTCCTGTTCTATGCCACATTTTCTCTTCTACGCATTGAGCTTGGACTCTAATTCGACTTTTCTATCAGCGTCTATTCAAAGAATTCTAAACCTCAATCACGAAGTCCAACCCTCCGGCGATGCGCAGGCTGACGGCGCAGCGGCCGTTCTTCCCCAGTCTACACCCATCTTGAACGAAGACGGCGACCCGATATGGAAAGTTCTGGTATTCGATAATAAAGGCCGCGATGTAATTAGCAGCGTACTGCGAGTGAATGACTTGCGGGCATGGGGTGTCACCATCCACTTGTGTGTAACTACCTGTTTCTACTTTGTTGACGTTGACTGATATAATGAAGGAACATAAACTCTGCACGATATCCAATTCCTGACGTTCCGGTCGTCTACCTCGTTGAGCCAACCGCGGTGAATACGCAACTCATTAATTCCGACTTAGCTCGCGGGCTATACTCCCCTGCCTACGTCAACTTCCTCTCGTCGGTACCCCGCCAGCTCCTGGAAGACTTCGCATCACAGATCGCAACATCGGGCACGGCAGAACATATATCTCAAGTTTTCGACCAATACCTGAATTTCATCGTCGCAGAGCCGGATCTATTCAGCCTGGGGTTGGGTAACGATTCATACTGGAAGATCAACAGTGCTCAAACAAGCGATGAAGATCTCGACAACATCGTCGATCAGATTGTCAGTGGACTTTTTGACGTCAGCGTCACTATGGGCGCTATACCCATCATTCGATGCCCGAAAGGCGGCGCTGCCGAGCTTATAGCCACCAAGTTGGACCGCAAACTTCGTGATCATATACTTAATTCAAAGGATAATCTGTTTTCGAGCAACAAACGACCGGGAGTTGCTGTACCTTCATCGCGACCGGTAATGATAATCGTGGATCGGAATGTTGACCTTGTGCCGATGCTGTCACACGGATGGACGTATCAGTCTTTGGTGCAGGACGTGCTCAAAATGCACTTGAACCGTATCACGGTGGAGACTCTAGTGGACGAATCAGACCCTTCGAAAGGAAAGACCAAAAAGGCATACGACCTCAACGCGACAGACTTTTTCTGGAAACGCAACGCTAACGTGCCTTTTCCACAAGTGGCGGAAGATATTGACGCCGAGTTGACGAGATATAAAGAAGATGCTAACGACATTACCAAAAAGACAGGAGCATCTTCGATTGAAGACCTTCAAAACGATACCAGTGCCTCTGCGCATCATCTCAAAGCGGCTATCACATTACTTCCCGAACTACGCGAGCGCAAAGCCACACTCGATATGCACATGAACATTGCTACAGCGTTACTTCAAGGAATTAAAGACCGACAACTCGACAACTTTTTCCAACTCGAAGAGAACATTAGCAAGCAAACCAAGTCTCAAATACTAGAACTAATAAATGATCCGGGCAAGGGTACGGATGCGTCGGATAAGCTTCGGTTGTTCATCATCTGGTTCTTGACGACAGAACAGGAATTGACAAGGGCGGAAATGACACAATTCGAGGAAGCACTGCAAAAGGCGGGAAATGAGGATACAGCGTCTATTGCCTATGTTAAGCGTGTACGGGAAATTACTCGAATGACCATGATGACCAGCTCGACGGGAGCTCCTCAGCAACAATCATCCGATCTCTTCAAGGGCTTCTCATCTCTGTCCAATCGACTGACTGATCGCATCACATCCGGTGCCCTCGGCGCTAATTTTGATTCTCTCATTTCTGGCGTCAAGAACTTTTTGCCTGTAAACAAGGATCTTACGCTCACCAAGATTACAGAATCAATCATGGATCCCCAATCAGCATCAAGTTCAGCCATTGCCAAGACCGAAAATTATCTCTACTTTGATCCTCGTAGCGCCAATGCACGAGGTGCCATGCCCACATCATCCGCTGCCCGTGGCCAACAGCAGGCCGGCGCTGGCTCAGCCTCCACGCCCGGGATCGCCGCTAGCTTCGGACAGCGTCGCCAGGCCTTCAACGAAGCCATCGTCTTTACCGTTGGCGGTGGCAGTATGGAGGAGTATGGCAATCTGCAAGACTGGGTAGCTCGTACGAGCGGTCAACCGGGTACCACTGGCCCTGGCGGCGCTTCAGGCGCTGCTACTACCGCCAGTACTAGCATCTCTGCATCAGCCGGAACACACAGGAAGAGAGTCGTCTACGGAAGCACAGAGCTCATGAACGCCTCTGACTTTTTGATAGATGCATTGGGACGACTGGGTAAGGAGAGTTGATCCACAAATTAACTAAGAGATAAAAAGAGATGCATGAACCGTTTATGCGAGCAAACCCTTTTGCTTGTTTTCTGATCTAGCCGGTTACGTATTGATGTTGGGGTGGGTATAGATGTATAATAATATCTACAATGACATGCATGTCTTCTTCCTTTCTTTCAAGAAATCGAATCAGATGCTCTATCTATGTGATCTAAAATACCCCCTATCAAAGGCGGTACGTACTATATACTTGGATATATCTACAACCCATACTTAACCCTAATCTCCTCCTCCGAAAACTTTCGTGTTTTACTCCTCAACATCTCCGCTCTCCCCTCCAACGACATCGCCATCTGCATCTCCCCAATGGGCACTAGACATTTCGCAAGATATAAATAATCCTTTTGCATGAGTTTGACTGTCATCATGATGTAGTCTATGTTTTTGAAGACGAGGGCTCGCTCTGTTGCGTATTGTTGTTTTGAGCGTAGGAAGGCGGAGGGGTGGGAGCGCCAGTGGCGGCGAGGGTTGAGGTGATGGGATGTGTGGTAGCCGTCGTTGAAGCAGAAGCGGTTTGACTATCCATCAGTTGTGAGTGGGTAGAAGGAAGAGGATGAAAAGTGAGAGAGGGTGGGGGGAAGGACTTACAGCGACATCGATGAGGGTAATACTACTCCTCAAATCTGACGTGGGATCTTCCTCGTCAACGAGCGCGTGTTGGCCCCAGTTTCCCACCATAAGACCAATCCTGAGCATGAAGAGGGGTAGTATGAACGCAAATATTGTAGCACGCGCATCGACATAGCAATACAACGCTGCAATCGAGATGTACGTTCCAACCTCCCAAAAGAACGCCTTCAACCCTAACAGATACTTCCCAGTCCGAAAAAAGTACAGCGGCAACTCAATCCACACGAAAAACATAAACCGTAGCACATAATGCGCAAAATCCAGGATAGAGTCACGCTGATACCGGATCGTAGTCGATAAATCGCCCGGTCCGTTGCCCTCGACGTGGTGGTGTTTGATGTGATGGTAGTAGTACGAGTTCCAGGTATGGCCCATCAATGGGTTTGTGATGTATGGAAACAGGACGTCGAAGGCGTGGATCAGGGGGTTGGATTTGGTGAGGATGCCGCCCATGTGGATGTGTTGGTGCATCATGAGTGTGTATGTGCCGACGTAGTAGCTCTGCATTATCCAATGTAGCACGCCGTGGATATATGTGAAGTGTCGATAGAGGAGGATTGCGGAGGGGACGGAGGTTGAGAAGTAGAGTAGTAGGTGGGTTAGCATCACGACGTCGGTATCGACGCGGACGATTTTGCGGGCGATTGCGATGTAGGGGACGAGGAGGTGTTTGTATATATATGGGTGCAGCTTGGTGCGCAGATAGCCCATGTCAAAGGTTACGAAGACGGTGGGTTCGAAGGAGGAGGTGGAGGGGTCGTTGAGGGCGTCGAGTTGGGTGATGATAGCTTCCTCATTGTTGCTGTCTGCTGCTGCTGCGGCCGCTGCTTCGGCATGAGGTTTTCTTCTTGTTGCTGATTCGTTTGTGTCTTCTTTTCCGGACGAAGAGGATGCATTGGTAGCTTCGTAATTGGCAATGTCGCGGTGTAGATGCTTCAGAACGATCAGATCGGCCTCTGGGAGGTTCGGATCAACAAAAGCTTGGAGATCCATGATGCCGGGGGTATTGAGATAAGAACGTCCAGATTTGTGCTACCTGGCCCCATTCGGAATATCCTCTCTTTATAAAACAGGAGCAGAATCAGTATATACCCAAGAGAAACAGATCAATGCTTGTTGACAGTTTATAAATTCATCAGGATAATAAAAATAAGAAATAGGGATCATTAAGCCCGTGATTAGCCCACATGGCTTGGTTGGTGGGCCTTAGGCAGTTAAGTAGTGACACTCCGTGCATCTTCCGCAGGATCCGCTGACCCCTACTATGTATTCTTGGCCGTGAGCATCATGCCTTGGAGGAGACGTGTATGTTGCAATCTACCTGAAAGAAGTATATGTTTGAGGATCAAAGCGACAAAGACTCAGATTTCTACTATCACCTCGCTATACTCGGAAGCCCCGTTAACCCTAACCTCTTTTCAACCCTAGCAACCCTAAGTAGTCCCTTTACTGACGATAAGATTGTAGACTTTGCGGGCTGATATCAAATGTCAAGAATTACTATAGTACACTGATATCCTTATATTTCACTCCTGGGGCTAGGCATGGCTCCTCGAGCAGGAATGACTATTGCAGTAAGAAGATACTAGCAATCAGGGGCTATAGGGTTAGGGATCACACCGTTCATTATGAACAACGTACTTTCTACCTATCTATCATTCCAAGCGAACATTGAAATGATCAATAGTCATAAGAATGCAAGGAAACGACACTGAAATTGAAGTCGGGGTAGAGATACGCCGTGTGTTGTCGATTGCATCCAAATACTCTAAGTCAATGTCTGCCCCGACGCATCAGGAACATCCTCGCTCTCCACGAACCAACTAGATGATTTGTATTCTGTCTTCTTTCCTAAACAAACAGGTTTTTCCTTCAAGCTATTGTATTATCGACAGACTGACAACGCTTACACCTAGTCCAACATTTTACAACCTCAGATTGACAGGGCTGTGGTGTAGGTAGAAACAGCCTTGAAAGTACAAACAGAATACATGGTCAGGTGACCATCGTCTTATTCTCTTGTCATTGAACTCACCGGTCGGGAGTATGTTTATTTCGAGTGCAGCCAGCGCTACATGCCATGTCAGTAGATCCTTGTCAGATCACCCAGGCACTGCATAGGCACAGTAACCGAGATTGTCTCTTTGCCCGGGCGAACAAGCGACGATGCTGTGCCACACCATCTACTTGAGCCATGATATTTGGACGGGATTCGGCAGATGCTATACCCCACGTATGCACGATAGGATGTGCATGGCGACTTGTGACACGTGAGGAATTAATTTCTGGCCAATAGTGTGCCCGCCAGATACCATCGAGGCATCGTCGATGACAGAGGACTCAGCCTCGCGGACGAGTTTGGTGGCTTGCAGGACGCGGTTGATATTCCAATCTCCCGATGCATCCATACGTATTTGTGGCATGGTTGCACTGTACACGCGTCGAACAAAGAGAGCAGCAACGGCTAGCCTGAATAATTGTAAATGTCATTTTGCCTTTTGACATGGGGAGAAGGCATCCAATCGGGTGCACGTGTGAGGTCAAAGAGAGACGGATTGAGTCATCAGCAGCAAAAGAAGAGACGAAGAACAGAAGAACATAGGTACCAAGGTAGGTACATTCGCAGCGAATGGCCAGGTGGATGGAACATACTAGAAATGTGTCCGGATTATACGAGGACACCCTTGGCGCCGCCTTGAAGCAAACAAAAGGTACCGCTGCGACGATATGCAGAAATCACTTGACAAAGGGCCTAGAACTGTCGACGTCTAAATAGAAGCCCTTCCACCGCAGCTTGGGCCCAGGGCTGTACCATCAGCTATATGAGTGATACTGAGTACATTTGTCACAGACTTTATCAGTCTGTCTGTCAGTCACAGCAATCTTGGAGCAAGATGGCACCACATCATATCTCTAAAAAGAGCAGTATTCCACACACAGAGTTGTGGTTGTCCTGAACAGTCCAGTGTAGACATCAAATTGTATGGAGCTGCCCCTCTATTAATTTTGATTCTGCCGGCATTTGTATTGCTTTGAGTCACCTTTATCAGGTAATTTCTATCCCACTTGTCTTTTATTAATAATCTGTCATTTTCTTTTGTTCGTCTACGCTTCATGCTGCCTCTTTTGTTTATATTCCTGGGAGTTTCCATCAACAGTGGTGTGCTTGATATGTGTGGCGCTACAGAAAGGCAACTGGAAGAATAGCAACCGGTTATTGTTTTGTTCCTCTCCTTCAAGCGCGTTATCACCTTTCAGTCTTCTTCAACTGTCGTGACAACTCAGATCAACAACATCGTGCCTCACACTGACACTCATTGAGTGAACGACAGACAGCCCGCAGCACCCAATCATGCCCCTGCGACGACCTCCTAGATGGCCTCGACCACTCGTCATCAACCCCCAGGCCTCGCCACATAAACAGACATTTATCATCCTGCACGATCGGGGCTCGAATGCCACCGACTTCGGGACAGCTCTGCTGTTTAGACCATTTCATCCATCTCGCAATGCTAGCAATACTCAGTACTATAGTGCACAATCTATGACAACTTTACATACGGCATTTCTACATGCGAAGTTTGTCTTTCCCACCGCGTCCATGTTACGTGCAGCAACTTTTACGGAGAGCGTCATTAACCAGTGGTTTGACACGCATTGGCCGTTGACGGAAGACAACGAGCACAATGCTCGCAACAGCCTGAATGAGGAGACTCGACAGTGGCGCTCTGAGCTTCCCATTCCAGGGCTCCGTGACGCTGTGCGATATATCCACGAATTGATCAAGGCAGAGATCGAAGATCTAGATGGCGATGCTGGCAGTGTCATTATTGGAGGGTTCAGTCAAGGGTCTGCAGCTTCCTTGGTTTCGGCATTGTTGTGGGAAGGAGACCCGTTGGGCGGTTGGTTTGGGTTGAGTGGATGGCTACCTTTCGCTGAAGAGATTGTGGATGCAGCCCAGGAGGCCGACGAGGAAGATGAAGCATCGACGCCACTTGAGAAAGGCATTGCCCTATTACGCGAGAAGCTCGATATCCAAGCTTCCTCACAGACCGATGATGCAGAACAGGGCTCGTTGAACATACCTCTATTCATTGCCCACGGTACCGACGACAAAACTGTCCCCATCACCCTCGGCCGACAGATGGTGGACAGTCTCCAATCTCTGGGCTGGGGCAATCACAACATGCAATCACAGGAATATCGTGGTCTCGCACACACCTATTCCGAGAACATGCTGAGCGACATGGTGGAGTTTTTGACGGAACGGCTTGTATGATTATTGAAATTGATCTTTTTTCGGGTTCATACTTTGGGGGTGTTTCGGTGCCTGGCGAAATTCCAGTTTTGCTTTTGAACCAATTTTTTTTAATTAGCAGTTCAATACCCAGTGACGTTCCCATTACTTCCCAAGAGTCGTCGATGAGCCCTGTCCATGAGCCTGATTTGTATCTATTTGCAACCCTGAATGCATGCATGCATCACTCGTGCTTGTCTCGCATGCCGAGCGCCGTGATTGTGCCACCACATTTCATGTCAAACATAGAATCAATGATTGATGATACCGAGTCAGAATACAACAATATTACTAGAACATTGAATAATCTTTAAAATCGTGTACAGAGTAGTGTGGTGAAGGATCAAGATCATTTCCGAGATTTGTATCAGCAGCCAATGACAGTACCGCGTTCGTCGCCCAGTGACGGTTAGTCAGCCAACAATCCGGATTCCCTGATCGCATAGTAAAGTAACAACTTTTCTTCTCCGAGAGCTCTCTCCATACTGTACCCTCCTCTTCTCATCCCCAATTGCCATTACTCCCGTTGTTATTGGCGCCTTCTTTCTCTTTTATAATTTCATAAGGAACTTTTAATTGTACTATTTTATTTTTTCTTTCCCCCCCTTCTTTTGCACGGCATCCCTGCCAACATTTCGTCGAAAATGGCACCCATACCAGCTACACAAAACGTCGTGATAGACACTGCATCCCTCTCACCATCCACATCATCATCAATATGGGATCGCATCTCCAACTGGGTGTCCGAAAATAAAGCTGTCGTTTATACTATCGCCGGTATTGCCGTGGTTGTGACCGGTGGAACGGTATATTATCTGTCGACGAGCTCCAGCAGCAAACCGCAAGAACCCGCACAGCCGAAGAAGAGTAAGAAACAAAGACGGAACGAGAAGAAGAAGGCTGAGGAGGAGAAGAAGGCGCAGGAAGCTAAGGCTGCTGAGGGTGAGCTAATACTTTCTGATCAAGCGCTGTTATTAGGCATTAATACCATTCTAGAGGTCAAGACAGCCAAGGTTGAAGATGTCGATGAATTGCCCGAGGTAGACGAGAGCACAGTCGACTCATTGTCGGAAGAGGTACTTCATTCACGAACGCGCAAGCAAGAAGGTCCGCTGATTGAAACAGACACGAAAAGCATACGCTGCCAAACTCAAAGCCGCCGGAAACAAGGCCTACGGATCAAAGGAGTACAACCGCGCCATTGAACTCTACGGAAAAGCAATCTTGTGCAAACCCGACCCCGTCTTCTACTCCAACCGCGCCGCTTGCTGGAATGTCTTGTCCGAATGGGAGAAAGTGGTCGAAGATACCAGCGCAGCTCTTGCTATGGACAACGAATACCTCAAAGCCCTCAACCGCCGAGCTATCGCCTACGAGCATTTGGAACAATTTGACAATGCACTTCTTGATTTCACTGCTAGCTGCATTATCGATCAATTCACCAATCGGCAGAGCCGCGAATCTTTGGAAAGACTATTGAAGAAGGTTGCAGAGAAGAAGGCTAAGGTGATTATGGAAGCAAAGGGAAAGAGACTGCCCGGTGCTACTTTTGTCGGCAACTACCTCCAGAGTTTCCGCCCCAAGTCGATCCCCGCTGCTCTTGACTCTGAGGATCTTGATGAGGAGACTGGCAAGGGACAATTGCGCAAGGGCTATCTAGCCATGGAGAAGAAGACGGGTGAAGGATATGACGAGGCTGCCCAGGCTTTTGAGAAGGCGCTTGAATTGGGTGACCTTGGTGAATTTGAAGGCGATGCGCTGAATCAGCGTGCCACCTTCACCTACTTGCGGGGCGATGCCCAGAGCGCTTTGGAGGACCTCAACAAGAGTGTTGAAATTGATCCATCATTGACCCAGAGTTATATCAAGCGCGCCAGCTTGCATCTTGAGTTGGGTAAGTTTATTCTTTCGGGCTTTTATGCTCTATACTAATACATTGTAGGCAACAAGGACGGTGCCGTCGATGATTTCGAGCTCGCTATCGCACACAACAAGGATGACCCCGATATCTACTACCACCGCGCACAACTTCACTTTATCCTCGGCGAATTCGCCGAAGCCGCCAAGGATTACCAAAAGTCAATTGACCTCGACCCATCATTCATCTACTCTCACATCCAGCTCGGCGTTACACAATACAAGCTCGGATCCGTTGCCTCCGCTATGGCTACATTCAAGCGATCAGTGAAGAAGTTTGAAACCGTGCCAGATGTTTACAACTACTACGGTGAGCTTCTGCTCGATCAGCAGGATTACCAGGGAGCTATTGAGAAGTTCGACAAGGCTGTCGAGATGGAGAGCAAGACTAAGCCTACTGCGATTAATGTGTTGCCTTTGATCAACAAGGCTCTTGGTATTTTCCAGTGGAAGCAGGATTTCAAGGAGGCTGAGAGTCTGTGCCAGAAGGCTTTGATCAGTAAGTCCTCTCTATCGAGGAGGTAACGCAATACTAATGTTGTATAGTCGACCCTGAGTGTGATATTGCTGTCGGAACTATGGCCCAGCTTCTCTTGCAACAAGGCAAGGTCGCAGAAGCTCTCAAATACTTTACCCGGGCGGCCGAGCTCGCCCGCACCGAAGGCGAAGTTATCAACGCCATTTCCTACGCCGAAGCCACCCGTACACAGCTCGAAGTCCAGGAGAAATACCCTCAACTGGCCGCACGTCTGCAGACGATGGGCGCTGGTTTCGGCGGTCCTCCACCAGGAATGTAAAGTGGTGGTTAAACGACAAAAGTTTTGCACAGACGATGGACACCTTTATTTTATCTCTCATCTCCTCACCTTTAGACTTTGTTCTTCTCGACTGTATATCTTCGGTCATCCTACAGTCTCATCATCGATTCGATCTATCAGGTTTACGATATCACCATATCTGCTGTTGTCCATGTTTTTAATGTGTGCTTTTATTGTTGAATCCTTCTTGCATGTGTAATACCTCTGACCACCATGACTCTTTTTTCTCTCTTTCAGTTCCTTGGTTCTTCGTGTCGTTTTTATGTATGTTTGTGTCGCGACCACGGTTCATTTTTGTCGGTCGTTCTTTTTACCTAGGCATGTTCAGCATGGGGATATGGTGGTATCGTCTCTGGCCGATCGATCGTTGAGTTGAGTCTGATGTTGAGGGATTGCATCGATCGGTGGATATAGCTGAAGAATTCTGCCCTTTTTGTACCATACGCAAATTGATTGATTTCGTTATACGTACGCCGAAAGTAAGCACTTAACGCGGTTGGTGGAATTGTGGACGCGTGACCCGCCGGAGAGCTTTATCGGCGATATGGAAGTGGGTCCTTATCGCATCAGATGACGAGCAGTCGGCCTGGGAATTGAGGCAGTCGATACATTGTACGCAGTACATACTGTGACTGTAGTAACTGTAAGTATGAAATACCACGGTGTATCATATAGTAAAACGATACTTAGTATGTAGTATATATTTTGTTTGTGCGGTAAGTCCTCTGTGGTAAGTCAGCATGTTTGATAGTGTTGGCGTCATCGTGTTGCGACGAAGGTACGGAACCTGAGACCGCCGGTACTTTCAGTTGCTCACTTAATAATACGAAAGCATTTGTACCACATACTAAGCAGCACTAAATACAGCATACTTACCGGTATATGGACTGTAAGCGTATGTCCTACGTACTTCCTCCTGCGTCTGAGGAAGGTGCCAGTCGGAGTCGGCTCTTATCGGGAGCTGAGACACCCGGGCAACTCTTATCTCCTGCTTCTTCACCTTCGCTATCTCTCTCTCTCTTCTGTCTCTCGTCCGCCTCTCCTCGTACTCCTCCATCATTTTATCTTCTTTGTCGTTAGTGGATACCTCATTTCGCATCTTCATCTCGATATCTCCTTGAGACAACTTAGACAAGGCCGACATACACGTCAGGTCCCAAAGTCAAAGACCCCGCCCCACGATCGAGTCACCACCTCTCAGCCTAGAGCTGCCACCTCCAACCCAACTCTATTGGCTATACTCCTAGGTCAAGTTGCCAGCAAACAGGGCCATCTACCCCCCTCTTTCCACCCCCAATCTGACGGGGCTCTCTGCCTAGCTGGATACCCCCTCCATCTTATATCCGCCGAGTTCCTCAATTCCTTTGTTTCCTCTTCTATTTCATTTACAACGGGAGGGCTTCTGACGATATCATTAACGACTGACTCTCGACCATTTCGGTGCACTTCGTCTCGATACTCAGGTAGGGTAACACAGCTTCGTATGCAACTTGGGAAGGGACAGTCCGTCGTCTATCTACGCCAACTTATCTTTTCAAACGGGATTTCACTCCGACATAAATATCATGGCTTGTGAGCAAGGTGTGTAATTTCTTCTTCTTCTCTTCCATCATTTCATCTCCTAGCCTCTGACAGATATGGCTAACTTTATTGGAGTCGTCGTCACCCTTACCCCGGTTTACTCGCCGGATTCTCTCCCGTTTCGATCTCTCACTTTTCTATCGAACAACGATACCGTGCCTGTCGGTCGAGCATCGAAGTCGGAGACCAAGAACCTCGTTCCTAACCACGATAATGGCTGGTTTGACTCTCGAGTCATGTCTCGTGAGCATGCTGTGATCGGAGTCAAGATGGAGGACAAGGTAAGTTGCTCTCACTTTTGTTTGTGATAAATCATTTTTTCTGATATTGTTCTTCTTACAGTCGGTCTACGTCCGTGATCACGGCTCCCTACATGGGACACAACTCAACGACGTCAAGATTGCGCCAAAGCAGAACACTACTATCAAGAGCGGGGATGTGTTGACCTTTGGTAGTGAGATTTCTCGCGGAACTCGTAAGTGAAAGGCGTCCTTACCGTCGTTGATCATTGGCTAACGATTGTACAGAGACCTTCCGACCCGTCGCCGTCCGTCTCGATTGCCAGTGGCATGAAAAGCGTACCGTCCCTACGAAGCCAACCACGAACACTTTCTCCGTCCCCGATGAAGATGACGACGTGATCGAGGTCGTTGATTACAAGACCGTCTCAGTTCAGCAAAAGTCCTCCCCATGGTCTGATTCCTCCGACATGGAATATGGCAGCGACATGAGCCGCCCCCTCGATCTGACTTCTCCTGTCACTTCGCCTGAGATTAATACTACTACCATCCAGCAAACCACTTTGGCAACTGAAGCTGTGGTTCCATCTAGCCCACCTTTCCATGCCCCCTTCCCTGAGATTTCAGAAGATGAAAACCAGTCTGAATCTGAAGAGGAGGAAGAGGAGGAGGGTAGCGAATCTGAGGACTCTGCAGAGGAAGAACGCAAAGGCATGTTCGACGAAGATTCAGTGGACAGCGAGGATGATCATTACGAAGGCAGTGATTGGGGAGAAGACGCTCAAGCAGCTACTTTCTCCGTCTTCGAGGGGGATGTAGCTCGCCCAACGGGAAGCTTCAAGGTAAACGAAGTCGAATATTCTGCCCGTGATGAGAAGCAAGTCTTTTCACAAGTACCCAACCGGCAAATTCCGACAAACCAGACCTCGGGGTCAGTCATGACTCCTCAAATCCAGCCATGTACTAGCGCAGAGTTGGCGCAGCAAGGTTTCACATGGCCAGAATATCTCATCCCACGCGTTCCTAGCCCATCAGACAAGGCAATGGCAAAGCCGATGGATATACCAGCTCCAGCAGTAACCCCTTGTCTTGCTTCCGCATACCAGCCTTACAACAACATTTCGCCCGCAATCCAGGCCTGGACTAGTCGCAATCAAGCTTTGACCAACAGCTTTGCCTCCATGGATGCCAATGCCAATGAGTCGTTCCCATTCGGCCCTCATCGATCATCTGGTGGATATTTGCGACACGTCGCAAACGACATCTCGGGTGGTTACTCTCTCAAGACTGGTTTCTTGGCCGATGAAGAACCAGCGGCGGTCGAGAAGGTCGAGAAGCCCGTAGATGCGCCAACTCGCGTTTCGATCCCAGAAATTGTTGAGGCCTATGCTCAGAAGCATCCTTCCACTTCTAACCAACTGAAACGCAAGGCGAATGAGCTTGAGGCTGATCTTGAAGACAATTCTCAAGAGACTGGTAATACTCAAGACAGCATTACGGATGCCCAGCCACGCCCTGATATGCAGGATCTCGAGCTCACTCAGTCACAAATCCCCGAGACCCAGCCGATCAAAGAAGTTGCCTCCACCAGCAACGAGGAGCATCGTCGTAAGCGTGTCAAGCCTAATCAAGCTTACACCTTCATGAAGTACGCAGCTGTTGCTGCCGTTGGCGCCGTTGTTGGCAGCATTGGCACCATCGCTGGTCTCTCATCTCTTCCTGCTGATTTCTTCAACTAGTCTGTCTTGGCGCTCTTGACCCCCTAGATTGAACTTTCGTGGGCTCAAGACAGACTTGATGGATCAAGATCGTTACGATGCAATGATACCTTTCTGATTATTACGTGGCGTTGACCGGGGCGTTTGACCATGGTGGTGTTTTTTTAGGTAGCGGTAGCTTCACGGGACGGAACGGGAGATACGTTACAATTTGGAGACTTATCAGCAAACAGGATAGGAGCGGACACGATATGATGATGCGCTGCCAATGGGTTATGGTCCTGTACGCATGGAGGAGTTTCACGGCTACGGATTTTCTTTTTCCTTTGTTTTGCCTTCTTTTCGAGACATGCGTTATTTAATAGTATGCCTAGGAAATCTCAATTATTACTCTAGTTTGCTACTTTCGTTGAACTGAGAGGATTGTGTAGTTGATGATATGGTGCTTGGAAGGTGACACCGTGGGTAGGCGGCATTTTCACTTGTATTTTTCGAAACATAGAGCAGTGAGTGCAGTAGATAACCGTGTGTATGACACACTTTGATTGACCAAATACATAGCCACTGATGGGAGGTTAAATATTTGGCAGTACTGCAGGCTGGAAGGTATGGCTTTTGGATTGATAGGGGCAATGGTACAGTCCTGGGCTCCACCCTTAACCTATCAGAACAAAAGAGAAACATTTTCTTATCCTTCTTGGCTATCTTTGTCAAGTTTGTGGATTCTCAAAGCTGGTATATCCTGAAATGTATACTTCACCAATACCGAAATTGGCGGAGAAATAGCGTCGTCGAGACAGGGCCTGCAGATTGATGGATCTTCTCTGCAAACAAGTCGTGATCCTCAGTGTGGACTCTATTACCAACAACAGAATGTCCTCTGCAATGAAAACAACAATGTCAGCTCTGTCCTTCGACTTTTCCTTCTGGGATATGAGTGGCGGAAGAAAGTCCAAAATGTCTGTCGCCGCTCCTCTCCCCTTTTCATGATTGCGTTCGTTCACGGAGCTGGGTGGACCGTTGCAACGTTATTCACGTCAAGAGTCATGCACACCTCTGGTAGGGCCTTGATATCTAAGAACGACTCTACTTGCGGCTATCTCGACCTCAATATGAACGGTGGCACTTCACCAGAAGACAGAGGATGGATCTTGAATGACATCCTTTGGGATCTAGATCGAGCATGGAGCTATATGCGGATTCTTGTTATCACGGAAATTCAGAATCGATGGATTGCATCATGCCCGGCAAAGCACTTCCGAGGTTGGAGTCCTGGAACGTTACCTGTCCATTTGATGACCTCTGTTGGCCCAATGATAATAATAGCACTGCTCCATATTCGGTGGACGGTGGCGGGATCAGTTCCAGCAGGCAGCTTGGAATCAGCGCAGCTCCTTCCGGTCTAGTCAATTATTACAGGTCTATCACATGCGCTCCTCTAAATACAACAGGGAAAGGATTTCTCCGTCAGGCCAATGTGACTTCAGAATCGGACTTTCCAGCTGGTGACTCGATTGTACGCTTGGAATTTGGTTCTGATAGTGGACTTTTCCGCTGAGGGAAATGCTACATACGTGTTGGATACTCGTGATGTAAACAAAAATTTGACCGGATATAAGATCTAGTACGATACACATCCCTTTTGTGTCATACCACTGGGAAGCTTACCAGAATCGACAGTATTGCAAGCCATCCAACCGTCGATATGTCAAATGAATGGCTCCCGATACCGTAACTCAATCGATCGGGGACAGACACAAATCTGATACTTCTGTCAGCAAATGCCATTGAATACAGAGAGCCTGTGGATGACCCAATATACGCAGCTCACACATTATCCACGGGTCCCAAAAGTTTCTACCAGGCCGACGACAATGTCACTGTCCTGGGATGCATTGAACAGCACCAGCCACGAGATAACAACGAGAAACAATTCTACACGGATTCTTCGGATACACCAAGTCTAGAAGGCAATATAGGTGCCCTTCGCAAAAGGAGCCCGATCAAATGATGCCCAATACTGTACGGCCAGACGAATTGCGGCGTCAGCGCGTGAGTTCAACGCTCCCGTGGGTTCTTACCAGTCGACAGGAACGGTCCCCTGGACGCCTCGACCACCGTCTTAGGTATAGAACAGACTTATCTTCTCGCTCAGTCTCAATGGCAATATGAGGTGTATACCTGGGCTGGCACAGCCTTTGCCTATATGCAGCGGAGTATTTTGCAATACGCTGCAAATGACAATTATTACCTGATGAAACGGCCAGACAGTCGAACATGGAATGAAAACATGTGGAAAATACAGCTCCGTCAAATATAAAATGAGTACAAGTCGTTTAGCTTCTTGAAGATAGCACTCATCATTGTTATCGGTACAATTATAATCGTCACTGGCTGGTTTGTGGATTGGATAATGGCGCTCTTATGGCCGGTGGTGCGTCCCAAGAAGTACAGTCGACGAGGAGAAGTCTGCGCAAGAGCTTGGAATCTAGATAACAAGTTCCAGCTACAGCGATTGGCATTTGAGGGGAAGCCAAGGGGCGACTGGAAAGTCCCAGGCGCACGCATTCCGCGGACGGTGAGCGATGAGAAGCTTGATTATTACGATGATTGACTTATAACTCTTCAATGGAATCACTCTCTAATTAGATCGCAAAAATCAAGACCAATCTCCATCAAAGTGTATCTTCTCGCCCCTTTCAACCTTTCTCAACAGCTCCTTGATCGTCCACGGCTTATAAGTATATCCCCGAGGAATGTTTTTAGCTTCAAAAGGCATCCCAGAATAGAGATGATTGAGCACTTCACCGTAGTGTGCGTAGGTATACTTTTCCGAGTCATACATGACCATCCAGTCCCCAAGGTTGATTTTGAATGACTGTTCGTCATCGCTATCGGCTTCATAGACTGGGTTACTCTGTTTCTGGTGGTTCATGAAGCCGCTGAGTTGGACACAGGAGACACGCTCGAATCTATAACATTTTTTAGCATTGTATACAAAGTATAAGGGGAAGGGGTTCTTACCGAAGTTTGTTGTGAATCTTCGTTGCGATTGAAACATTACTCTTTCCACCGATTTGAAGACAAGTCGCGAGTGAAATGGCATCCTCCATCGCCTGCGTAGCACCACTCCCAGACGACGGCAAAAATGTATGCGCACTATCGCCTACCTGCACAACTCTTCCACCTGGCGAAACCCAATTCTCCCGAGGATCACGCCACATGATCTCCCAGTCGATGATGCCGTTCTCTGGTGTAGTCTTGATTAGGCGTTCGGCGACAGCAGGGAAGCCGTGGATCTTGGAGGTGATTTCGAGGACTTCGGAGATGTCGACGGGTTGGTTCCAGGATTCCATGCCCTTGCCGTCGCTCTATGAGATGTAAATACTGGTTCAGTCATGGGAAGTTTTAGGGAAAGGTATACCTTGTGAGTCATTAACCAGCACATGATGTCTGAGTACCTTTGCACGAAGAAAGACATGTTGTCACTGGAGAATTTCAGATTGAAAATCCAATCAAGAACAAAGATGTAGAGCACCCACCCTCCCCAGATCTCGAGACAAGGAACATTCCCATCCAGGAGTGGCCATCGATCTCGGACCTCAGGGTCCGCTAACGCCAAATCCACGGAGAACGAGGTTCTGAAAATCGATATCCCGCTGGAATAAGCCCTATAATCTTGACCACCATTAACCAACTTATTGCTCTTTGTCCCGATGCCATCGGCTGCAATGACTATATCTGCCTCAATTTTTTCGCCGCGCCCAAGCACAATTCCTCCCTTCTGCTTGTCAATATCCTCAAAATAATCCGTAACCTTGGCTCCAAAAGTAACCTCGATGCCAAGATCCTTGACCTGCGCCAAAAGTGCAGCCACAAACTTGGGGCGATGATGTCTATTAAACGGGATGACTCTCTCCGATCCGTCATTAAGAGTCATGGTTGGTCTACCAATCGGTAAGGGCTCGGGGCCAGAGATACGCTCTCCTGTGATTTTGTGATAGGCAATCATGCCAGAATAGTTGATGCGTTCACATTCGGCGGCGAGATCGGGCCAGTAGTTGTACAGATGGGCGATGAGGTTTCGACCGATAGAGAAGAAATCTCCTATAATTAATTCGAGGATATTAAACTCTGCCTTGGAATGAGTGACTTCAAGGTATATATATATACCTGCAGTACTGGGGGTTGGTGATCTCTCAACAACTCGTACGTCATGCCCTTTGCGTCGACATTCGAGAGCAGTCGTCAGGCCTCCAACTCCGGCTCCGACGATTAAGCAAGATATGCCTGTCGGTGGATGAAAGTTGACATTCTTAATCGGAATGTTAGGTAGATCTCTGTCGAGATCGATTGCTTGATGGAGTGACATGGCAAGAAAGGGGGTAACCCTAAGGCAAGCTGCTGGTGTATGTGGAATAGCCCTAATAGAGACTGTTTTTGCTAGAGAAAAAAGATGTATACTCAACATCAACAGCTCAACATCAACAGGCAGGCAGGCGATGTACTTATTTATATCCATACTTCTACAGGATTTCTATCCTCAATTAAGGTAGTCTTTTCTTTTTCTCTTTCCTACATTCGACCATTCTTGTCAGGGCTCATCATAATTCCGTAACGGGGCTGTTCTGGCGATACAACAAATCGCTTTTCGAGTTTCGCTATCTTTGGACCAATCGGAAGGAATTTATCGCTTCGAGGTAAGTTGGTGACTATTTTGGTCTTGTAGTACTGGGTCTAGCTAACAGGACCCATAGTTATAGTAGAACCTGGCTATAGCGAACTGACGGCCTTCCCATGTCTTGATCTTGTATTAAGAAATTTACTATAACTTTTGTATGGTCCATTATTTTTCACCTTAGATCAAACTTAGTAAAATTTCAAATTTCTAATTCATTAATTATCTAATAGCTTATTCTACAGACCCCAGAATAGTACAGGCCGTCGACCATAGCTGCCTACACTCTGCCGACACATCACGAATCTCTGCAAGTCTCTCCACCAGCCAGTCACGATGAGCAGGGTCATGCGTCTCAACGGCCGCCATGAAGTAACACCAGACTACGCGGCTCTGTTTCCGAAGATCGCCGTTTTGCTTGTGGTGATAGTAGAGCAGATTGATGAGTTTGGACATAGCCTCTTGGTGAAGATCGTATTGGGTGGCCACATGCACGAAAGGGTGGTTGTCGTCGTTGAGCATGCGGCGATAGAAGAGTATGTTGGCCCAGTAGAAGGCTGCGAAGCGTGTGATTACTTCGAGATTTGATGTCCATCGGGTTTTGGGTGCTTCATCGGCTGTATGTAGGACGTCGCAATATTTCTGGAAAGGAAGCATCAGAAGCTAACCGTGGATTAGTGGAAGAACGGAGCACAACTCTTACCTCTCGCAGATCTAGAAGATGGTTTAGTATAGACAAGGAAGACGAAGTATAGCCCGCGTTGGAAGACTTTCCTCTTGAGCTCAAGTTCCAAATGGCGAAACGCGTCAACATCACTTGCCAACCCAGCTCAACTGGTCCATACAATTCATCGTTAGTGCGCATATCTTCGTCCGACAAGGGCTGTCCCCAAAGCCGATGGTCCCCGAGTCGTGATAACTGATATAGGTGTGTGGTGTTTAGTCCTGGGTTGTCAGAGCTGAGGACCGATTTAAGAAGGGAGGACGATGCTCCAAAGATTGTGGTGGCTGCTATGTCGAGATATCTAGACCAATTGTCAGATTTGAGATATATTGAACGCAATGCCCGGGTTCAACAAACAATGCCCAGCCAGTCAACTGGCAAGATAAGACCAATGGGGGATTAGAACCCAACTGCATACAGTTTGCGTGTCGCCTTTCAAATACGGAATGATTGCTAATCAACGCCCAGAATCCTCGCAGGTGAATTTGTATTCGATCAATCGAACCCGTGAATTGGAGCTCATAGTGGATCATGAAGATTAAAGCAGCCAGCTTCGCATCAACCTGATCTCCTTGCGTTGGGGCCGAGATATCCTCCACAAGCTCTTGAAGGGCATGTGTATAATAAATTAGACCCTCATCAATTCCACGCCTCCCGCTTTTGTGCATTTCACTAGCAGACAGGGCAAGAATCATTCGCGTGACCAGCTTGCTGCGAGGCGCTACTATTTTAACAAGGTATTGAAGAGCACCGTTTTCGAAGAAATCGTACAGACCATACACAGTAGATAAAGGGAAGTATTCTAAAGAACGACGGCCTTGTTGTGATAGAACGAGAGAATTGGCACATGCTATATGTCGGTCTGTTAGAGCTGGCTGTATTGAATGTCTGCTGTTTTGCGCAGGGCAATGAGTGCGTCTATTATTGGCGCGAGACAGCGAGGTAACTCGACAAGGCTCAATTGGCCATTCACAAGAGAAGCGATGCTTGATACATTTCTTGCATCTGAACCGCGTTTCGTCGCATTTGATTTTCCGTTTTCTACATGTAAGACAACCTGTGCATTGTTAGCCCTAGTCTTGATAGGGGATTCGCACGTGTAGCGCATATATATGTTCTGACCAGTTCTCGATCTTTTCGCTAGTTCCCTGACCATTTTGTTACGTATTGTATCAAATACTCCAGGCGCTATGGCTTTCAGAATCTTGACTCGTGTCGTTTTGAGGTTTGGAGGGGCGCGAAGATGTGGCCTAAATTCTCAGCTCGGTAGCCCTAACCAACGATGAGTCACAGGGAGCATAGAGAGCAGATCCTCGCTATAACGAACAGAAGGCCGCTCCAGATATCAATAGTTAGTATCTACGCTTATGTCAATTTAATGAAGGGATCTCCTCATAGTCATTTTTAAACGAGGTTAGTATATTGGAGCGCTCTCCATCCTCATACGTTCGTATAAGTGAAGCAGCGTTAGGTATTTGGCATATGTTGATCACGCTTTGCAGGATGGTCTGGTGTTTTGTGGGACGACGGTTGCGGTCAGTCTACTCCGACCCTTCGAAGAACGTGCAGACCTTTCTCAGTCCACGTAAAATTGCAACCCTGGTGCCAAACATCTACGTTATTGTCTTCTAGAACTGCGAACAAAACTATGAAATCTTTTTTCGTGACTATCAGTCATATTAAGCGAAATGCCGTCAACATCGGTTCTATAGTGTAATGGTTAGCACGGTGATTTCTGATGTCGCAAATTTGGGTTCGATTCCCAATAGGACCTTCCGAGTCTTTTTTTTTCTTACACTTTTTGATAGCCCTAACTTGGACGACATCCATGGATGGTGAGCCGAGGGAGTGAAGTCGATCTCTTTTTGCCGAAGTAGTCATGTTGCTCAGAGACCTGTCAACCAGTAATAAAGGGTTCTTGGAGAAGTGGAACAATGAATACGGTATATCCACCACGGTTATTATTAACTAGGTACGTGTGAGAATACAAATTCAACGCAATATTGAACCACTTTCGGAACATGTGAGGACACCCGAATTGATCATGCGTCACATATAGAAACAGGGGAGGGCCGATCAACAAATGCAAGTTCTACGACGGGATCGCCAATCCACGAAATCGTGAGGAAGCAGCAATACCCTGAAAATGACTACAAACAAGCTCGGTCACTGATACAGGGATAGAGAGGGCTTCGATAAGTTTATTATTTAACATTTGCAAAACCCTGATTGATATAATGATGAGGAGTGCTCCATTCACCACCTAAGTGCTCCAGTCTTTCTTGTTATAAACATGTTCCTCGACCTGTCATTGACCCAGGTGCCATGTGGAATGTTAATTGAGAATACGATGGTCTTGTATAGCGATCTTGGGAGTTCCCTAGCATTAATTCAGCGATGCTTAGTGGTGGACATCTGTTAAGATGATCAACTCTGTCTACTCCGCTCATTTTAACTTCGTCTACCCTAATACACCCTGGTCATTACATTCATACTATCTGTCAACCACTCTTCCTTCCTATATCTCAACTCGGTGTCACTGATTCTGAGCTTCGGCTTGACAAAACCTTGGAAACCTGCTTCAAGCTAGCAACTATCTTATCATACCCTTCAACAAGCTCATCACGTTTCATCCGTTCGTTACTGAAGTGAGTATCCATACCAATCAAGCAGCAATCCCTAGTACAACTGATCTCTCTTCATTCAAACTCACGCCTTGCTCCTCTCATTTCCGGTTCCCAGATTATTGTTTGCTTTCTTGGTCTTTATCCTCTTGAGTTCCTTACCACTGGATCGACTTTCTCAACTTCGGTTTCGTTTGCCAACTCTCTTTTCATCTTTTTCTGCCTGCTATTCGACTCAGGCAAGGTCATTTGTCCTCACTTACCCTACAATACACGTTTGCTTCAATCCATTTTACTATCTTTTACGGATATCCATCTACGATCATCTCATTTCCTCACCATTCTCTTCACCGTTCTCTTCACCGTTCTCTTCACCGTTCTCTTCAGCATTCTCTTCACCAGACTCTTCACCAGACTCTCTTCCGACCCATACTACAACTCTCATATCTTTCACCTGTGGATCAATGCAACTGTCATTCAAGAGACTCGACTCAGACAGGGGGGGTTTGATTAACTTATTGATCAGGTCTTCTTACGAGCTCCTTCCATATTCAAGTCCCCCATTTACATTATACGGCAACACACCAGCATCCGAGTCGGATCTCGAACTTGACATTGACGATGGCTGCGAGGAAAGTATTTCACCTGACAATTACATCCGAGAAAGAAGACAAAGGTGAGTTCTAGTTCACCCATCTGAACATTCAATACATATTTACTGACTCCATTTCGAATATTTCAAGATGACCCAAGTCTCCCAAGTCTCCGGCCTAAGAAACGTAGAAAGACAACAAAACTTCCAAGCACAAGACCTGACACTCATCAAAGTACGCACTATCACACATCGATTCAACAATTTGAGATTTTGAGGTCATTAACCATTCTTTTTCTATGCTTCACAGGAAACCCAACGTCGGAGAAGACAATACTGAATGTCGGAGTGGATTTCGGAACCACATACTCTGGTATGCACTTCATTTTCATTGAGATGCGGATGACTTACGTCGCCTTTAGGTTTTGCTACTTGGCTTACCAGGTGTGCTGGAGTTGGAACAGTGATAGCCAACAATAAATGGCCACATTGTGGTAATTTTCCAGAGAAAGTCCCGTCCATGCTGTCTTACGACATGAGAAATCCTGCCCAACCACAAGTCACAGCATGGGGTTATGGAACGAAGTCTTCTACAGACACATATACATGGTTCAAATTGGGACTGGCACAAAACCAAGGTCAAGAAATTTTCGATGACAAACTGCTTTATAATGGTCTTGGTTCGATCAAGTGTCCTGCAAATTTGACGTATGATGATCTAGCCACAGATTACTTGCGGTCTTTCTATGAACATCTACTAGAGAAGGTCCAAGAACAAGAAGGCCAGGCGACATTTGACCTGCTAGCGTTGCATTTTATACTTGCCGTTCCGGCAGGTTGGCCGGATGTCAGCCGCCACAGAATTCAATCATGTGCGGTAAGGGCTGGTTTTGGATCAAGGGAGGGAGATAAAATTTCGTTGATTGCTGAGCCGGAAGCGGCTGCACTTGCGATGTTTCATTCGTATTCATCCAAAGTTGAGGCTGGAGGCACCTTCAAGGTTCGCAAGTCTCTGAATACTTGTCTTGGTGACTGCTCTTCAAATGCACTAACCTTCATTACTCTAGGAGAACACCAATGTCATGGTGGTTGACATGGGCGGAGGAACTGTGGTGAGTATCAACCCGATCCCCGAAAGTCTTGCAATTACGAGCTAAACTATAAACATAGGACCTCATCACGTACACAATCAGGCAATTAAGGCCATTTCGAGTCGCGGAGGCATGTGTCGGGTCTGGTATGTATCTATATCTACTGATGATGTTCCGGCTCCCTTCACGCGATCACTTGTGAGACTGACCTTCTATTCTCTTTTAGGTGCGAAGTGCGGCTCTAGTACCATAGATCGTCATTTCCAAAAGTTGATGGAAGAGCGTTTCGGCGATGCATACACGTCCAAATCCCAAAAAGTGATCGGCCCAAAGAGTCCGTTTATGACCGAATTCGAGGAAGTGAAACGACGATTCATTGACACAACGCTCATCGATGGTATACGTTTGGATTTGGGTTTAGAGGATAGCGAGTACTATAATAAAGAGGACGCCGAAGTCACTCTGACTAGGTAAGACTTTCTGGATTATGGCGAGAAACTCAGAGTTATTAACCCCTCGAAGCGAGGACTTGGTCGAATTGTTCTGTCCTGTGGTCGATAATGTTATCGAACTCATCAAAGAACAAGCGGAGCGCACCAAAGCTGAAAATGAATGCCCGCTATCAGTGAGTCCAAACCATTATTGAATTTGAGCCTCGCTTCTAATATCTGCCATAGGCAATCATACTCTGTGGCGGACTCGCTGGATCCGGGTACATTCAGACAACGCTGAATTCATTTTGTAAAAAGACAATCCCTGGTGCTGAGGTACTTATACCATCCAGTCCATGGTCTGCCATATGTTGCGGCGCTGCCATGAGTGTTACAAACAGCAGCTTTATCTCGAGCAGACGAGCTCGAAGAAGCTATGGGACAGTCATACTTTTACCTTTTGTTGAAGGTGACCACAACGAGAAAAACGCAATCAAACAGCCAGAAGGTAAAATGGTCCAGAAAATGTTCTGGCACATAAAAAAGGTACGATCATTACTATACCTTTTTCGCAATTATGGTGATGTGGACCTTGATTGACCTTTAACCGTCAGAATGACAATCTTCTATGTCAGGAGAAGTATCGATGGCTGAAGAATGCCTCTATACACGTCGGTGGAAAGTTCGGATACCAAGGTGTTATCGAGATTTACCAATGTGATAGTTTGGAAGCTCCACTATGGAAGTCTGACAAGGGTAAGCAATATTTCATTTCATCTCAAAATCTATCGTGAACATGCCAAGGTCTAACCCGTTTCTTGAGTAGGAGTGACACGACTGGGGGACCTCCCGATTGACTTAACACATCTTGACCCATCGACCAAGAAAAACGCAGAAATCCGTTACATCCCAGGAAGAATACCAGACACGAAATCAGTCAAGGTCGAAATCGGACAGGTCATAAAATCTTCCAATGTTGTCGAGTTCATTGCCCGGATCGGGAAGAGAACGATTGGGCTCGCTTCTTTTGACTATGCGCCTATCGCGAAGTCTGAAGATGATCTTGCTAAAGAGGAAGAGGAGGACAATCCTAATGCATGGCTTCGTCCGCGTTCTGAGTCGCCGCTGATGATGCATTCTTCCTGATGCAGAAGTCTTCCGGGTTTTCAATTTTAAGGGGTAGGTAGCGGGGGAAGGTGATCCTTTATTCAAATTCTACAAGGGCAGAGACTGATGGGAATTTATATAGAATGTTATCACAGGGCGTTTTTGGAGTTGGGAATTGCATGGTCTTTTGAGCCTATTATTCAGATTGATACACAGACTCGGCTCAGACCAGAAAAGTGCTTAGGCTTATTCAAGACTAGAATGGAAAACATTGACTCGTTGACGTTTGCATCGGTATGATCTTCATAAATGGAAATCCACCAACTGTGATAATTCCAATCGGGGCTAACTCGGTACTCATACATATCTGAACTAACGGAATATCAAAAGCCGCGTCGTAATCGCAAACGAGCTACATCACTCACTCATTCCGACAGAATTGAAAATCCCCCTTGTCAATTTGCCCTTCCCCTCGGCCCTCAATGATATACAAATGACTAAGTAAATTGACATGATACACTGAGCCAAAAAAAAAAAAAAATCATGGGAGACTCCGTTCCACCGCGATGACGAAGTCGCGGTGGTTTAAAATGTGTTTGATAAATCGCTGATAATGCTGTTGTTGCTGATGAACAAACGAAAGGTCGCGACGGCCGGTAACAGATACACAGATGATTGTCGGACTTGATAGAAAAAAGGGAAAAAAATCGTTAATACACCAGTTCGAGACTTCGGGTTTTGAAGACTCGTTCGGAAGAAATGGGGAACCAACCCCGAAAATGAAAAGTAGACTCCATAACGCCGCGCTGTTGACCGAAATAGAAATGCAATAACACAAAAAGAGGAGACGAGATGTTTCATTGGTAAGGTTTTTGGGAGAGTTTCAAACACATTTGTTGAGTGGTTGAATGCTTATCGTTCAGTCATCGTCGTCTTCAACATAGGTAGAGCCATTGGTTTTGTTGGATCCTCCTAGCCAGGCCTGGCGCCACATGGTGGTACTCTCTGAACGCATGGGTCCACCAGCTGTAATTGTAGAAGGAAGGCCTTCGCGATCTCGGCGCATTCCTTCTAGAACGGCGACGATACCGCCGTGTCGGAGTCGTTCGAGGACAACATTCATGCCATCCTTGCTTCGAAGAATGGCATCACGAGTACGTGTGACTCCAATAAGCTCAATTGTGCGCTGAATGCCGGCCGTAGATAGCGATGAAAAGATGCCTCGTTTAGGTGCCTCTTCATCGACTTCTGAAGCATCCTCGGCTGCTTTTCGGGAACGACCAAGCAGTTTGGATTGACCCAAGCGAGAGACAAAGGTGACGGTTGTTCGGACATTCACCTTCTCGCCCTCGGGAGGCATTTCGCGTTCATAATGCTGCTTTTCAACGACACTCAGAATTCCGGTCCATTCCATGTTCCTCGACTCGGTCTTCATCCATCCTTCTTTCGCATCGACGACGGTCGTCTCGAGGATATACGATTGGCCTGAGTTTTCGCTCCCGCCAATGCCCTTGGGCAGTAGCTTCAATAGCGCAGATGGGATCTTAGACTTTTTAAGGTGCAATCGTGTCGTGTGCAGGCGGTGGGTTTCCGGATCGACATAGCGATCAATGACATCGGATGTCAAAACATGTTTAGAGTAAGGATTCGGGTAGCGAAGAAAATAAGCAAGTGAAACGGCGGAGAAGGAGTAGTCGTAAGTGGAAACGAGCTCGAAGAATTTCATGTTGGCATTGATAGACGGATGGTTCGTAGCTGCTACTACAATTGTTGGTGGAGAGGCTTTGTTCAGACAATCATCGACTAGCAGTGTCTCATAGTCCGCTCGGTATCGTACAAGGGATTTACCCGATCAATGGAGTGGGCGGCAGGGTAATGGAACAGTACAATGGCGATGAATGGATGGGAGGAGATGATGGAAAGTCGTTCGTTGGTTGAATGAGGTTGTCCTAATGTCCTCGGTGGAAGATGGCAAAAAAGGGCTTTTGGGCTCGTGCTTCGTTTTGCCAGCCTTTCCTGTTTGGGATTAGTGTCACGCTCACGTGGTGTGGATCGGTCAGGAGACCTCCACGCGATCCTATTGGACAATGCCTTCTCCAGCTTCTTTATCTCCGCATTTAAGCCGCCGCTCATTCCCGCCAAACATCACCACCAGAACACAGAACAACAGAAGGATAGAGCAACTCCAATGGCAATGGCAATGGCAATGGCAATTAAGACAAAGAGCTGCTGGTATGGCTTTTACCGTTGCTCTCCACATCCCCACCATGGCAACCCACCAGAGAACACACAGCAACACCAATCACAGTGACAATGGCACTCGGGACAAAAAGCCGCAACAGACGGCGTTTACCATCATCACCAGCCAAAATGCGCCCAATACGCCCCATAATACGTCATGTAGGCGGTGATTTGAAAAGGGTTAGAATGTCAACAAGCATGGATAAATCGCAGGCAGAAAAACTGTCAACTTAAAACTATCCATCCTCACAAGATCACCAACATCACCAACATCACACGCATTTCACCTGGCTAGACTGAAGCCTCACCACTCCAGAAACCTCTCTTCGATCAATAAAATCCTTCCAACATGAGGATCACCCTCATGAAAATCGTCGACGCCAACATATTTGGCACACCTGCGTATCTCAAGTCGAGACACGCTGACCTGCAACAGAAATGGGCGACTCATAGCGAAAAAGTCGAGGAGCTCTGGCGATTTTCCACACCAAGCCAACGCGAGGCGGTCTTCAGGGCTGGGGTGGAACAAGGCAGGGTCCCGAAGGATGCCAAAGATCGACCGATGTTCCGATCTTATGCATTGTATCCCGAGATGAATGTTCGCGATATCGCAGGCTCGCCTGATTTTTTCTTGGATCATTTCGAGTTTCGCGCTGCCACAAGCCCGATGCACCAATACCGTAAAGGCCTCAAAGGTACAAAGGGCGATCATCAAGTTGTCGCAGAGAGCATGGTCGTCAACGAGGTACGCTCTGTGCAGGACTGTGGAAACGAGCTCATGTTTTTCATGGATGAAGATAAATACGGTGATATTTACGAAGCTAAGGACGAGGAAGACTACAAGAAGGTCTTTTATGAACTTAAGTCAATCGTCAAGACGGGCATTGTCGTCCCTAGAAGCGTTGGAGAACTCATTTTGGAACGACAGTGCTATCTATTACAGCATCTTTGTGTCCTCGTCGACAACATTCTGAAACTTGGCGCGATAATCGACGATGGGGTTAAGGAATACATGACGCCGGAAGAGGAAGCCCGGATTGCTTTCTCGGCTTACCCTACCGATGAGAAGCCACAGTCAATCTGTGTGCAGGATTTGATCACCGTTGCTGTTGATCGAAAGGTGTCTTTCGAAGCCTATTGGGATCTCTGTCGCTCAAATCCTGATTTCCCCGCAAATGCAGTCAGTCTCTGCTACTTGACTAGGCCAGACCTTGTGCCAGACGAAAAGGGCCGACGGATGCCCCTTGCCTCCAACGAGTACGTCAGCCGAGCCATCTTCGAGGTAATTCACAACGCCGTCATTGGCATTGCCATCTGGGATATTTTCTCTGTTCTTTCTCAAAACTTCATCGAGCCATCAGACGACCTAGAGCAAGACATCATCCTACAAGAAATCTCGAATATCTGTCACTACGAGTATGATAGGTTTCGAAAGGATTTCAAGCGATTTGCCCAGATTGGCAGCGGCTCTAAACATTTCAAACGACTCGCAAAGGTGTTCGACAATGGTACGCCACGTGTCGTATTGAAGGGCATACCGGATCGTGTTATCAAGGAAAATCCGCAACTACATTACATCCTCCATCTTTGCCAGCCTGAACTTGGTGCAGCTCAAGCAGTGCAGTGGAATAACATGCTGTCCCATCTACATCACCATCATCCTCTTGAGCAAGACAAACTGGAAGAATGGGAGTTTGGTGCGTTGGGTGAAATTTCCCTGACCATTAACCTCGTCAACACGGTGATCGAGTCGCTTGAACTACCCTCGGCTAGTCCCAAGAAGGGACTGACCTACATCTCAAAGTTGAAAGAGTTGATGTCTAGGCTTGAGCCTTTGAAGACGCATACCAATCTTCGTAGATTGCCAATTTCCCTCGGCGATCTCAAAGATTCGAATACGGCTAAAGAGGCCTTGAGTATTGTGGACCGATTCTGCGAATATTACGCCGGCGGTTCCATGGTTGCTCTATACCGGAATCTCAACGAAGAGTTCCTTGAAGATCTTGAAGTTCAATTGCAGGAAGCAAAGGGGATGAAGAAGAAGAAGACCAAGCATTCGTCAAAATCGGCGGGGGCTGACCGTTCGACGACTCAGCGTCAAGGAACCCAGGCGGATAAGGTTCACTCTTCTGATCCATCTCTTGCCAACTTAAGTCGAAAATTAGCATCATTTTTGAAGACGAAAGCTAAAGTTTCGACTGGGTACCTGGTGACTACTGGATTGGAAAGGGTTGTGAACGCAGAATCTTCTGCTCAGCCAGAATCATCAACTGAAACTAGGCCCGAAATGTCTTCTCAGGCATCACCATCCGCAGAATCGGAAACTTCTCCTCAAGTGGAGGCCTCTGTTGGAGTAGGCGCATCTAAGCTCTCCACAACTGCCGCTTCGGAATCCTCCGCCAGCTCAGGACCATCTGCTCGACAGGTTACCCCTACTGAGTCCGAGGCGGAGGAAATTGAACAGAAGCCAGTTGAGGAACCGGAACTATCTGCGGATGCACAACTACAGGCGGATCTTGCAAAGTCTACAGAGGCGACAACCGCTGGAGACGAACTATTCATTGGGCCGGACCCGTATACCCAATTGTCGACATCTACGATCATGGAAGTGCTCGTTGAGCTGGCCTTGTCCGAACCACGACCAGCTGGTAAACCGGAAATTTCTGCCGAGTCGGGTGCGCATACTGAACCTGGACCGACTGGGGCGGAATCAGCAATGGTGTCGGAAGAAAATGTCGAAATGGCCGCGCCTAAGCCAGAGCTGCGTACGGAAGCTGACCCGTCTGTTGAAGTGAAGGTACCGGAGGGATTGGGAGAATCCGGCTCTGGTCCATTCGCCGAGAACACTGAACCCGAACCATCCCAAGAAGCGGATATTCCTCCCGAATCGGGATCTCGTCCTGAAGCAGAAGTGTCTACAACGGAGGATACTAACAAGTTGGAATCGGAGGCACCCGCCGAACCAGAGGCCTCCACCATGGTCGACACAGCCGAGGAGGCAACCCCAGCAGCCTCCAAAGTCTCCCCCAGCGCACTACAAGTCTTCACAGCAATCTTCTCCGCCCTAGAAGAATCCGAATCAAACTCCGGCCCCCAACCAGGACCCGAACACTCCATCAAATGGCTCGAGTTTGGCGCCGCCATGAAAGAAATCGGATTTTCAATCTTGCCTAGTCTGGGGGCTTTGTACAGCTTTGTGCCTGGCGAGGATTCTGATGTGGCTACGTTCTTCACGCTTCATCGCCCCTATCGGTCTGTCATCCGTGGGGATGGGTTGCTGCTTGTTGCGCTTCGGTTGAAGTTGTTGTATGGATGGGGGAAGGATAGTTTTGAGGCGGAGTGAGTGATAGATTGGATTTGGTTTCTTAAATGTGTGTTTGTATGATATTACTCAATGGATAATTACTCCACTCTATAGATTGTGTCTATTCCTCATTGCTTCGTTCAGTAAAGCTTGTATGGCTCGATAGATCGTAGTATATCACAGCCAGCTAGGATAGGCTTGTAACGGACTCTGATGGTTGGCAGTATGGTCGATTTGTTATACCCTATGTCAATGGGCATCCTCGGCAGTTGGTACCTCGAGGCATTTTAGTCCTCAGGAAGGGAGCGCGCCAGACTTGTTTCTGTTGGTGTGAGGCACGGGGGGAGATCTTCTCGACTATTTCACACGCCAAGGTTCTTTCAATGTATATACCTTGTTCATCGCGATGTCCCCAAATCCAGTATAGCATGCATAAACCCCCTGACACCATTACTGATCAGGCATCGCTCCCCATCAACAAGCTCATCTACTCGAATCACTCGCTCCGTGCAGAATCCATGATCCAGAGCATACTGTCTACTTACACTAATCATCCCACCACTGCTAAGCGGAGGCGTAATCCATTCCGCCTTACTTTCCTTCTCTTCGCGCTGATGATGATTATGTGTTCGTCTCCGAAAATATACGCACGTTATACTCCCTTCCATAACCTCACCCGCCGGATTAAACAGCAACGCCTCTACCGTATCTGTCGGAGACGAGATCCCAACCCTCCTCCTCGCCGCATCATAATGATCCCTCGACGTAGTCTTGTAGCTCGTAAACTGCGACGGCGCAGTTGGCACCGAATCAACAACCAACCGCCACGGAAACGAGCCACTCAAAGAACTTAAATCATCGAAAGAAGTAGGTAGAAACATGCACCGAAGCGGCCAGGCAGTTGCAGGATGCACATCAACTGCGCATTCTCCCTCTGCATTAACGACTATCCGTAATCTCCATGCTTTACTGTAATCTGGGACGAATGTGTCGAGTGTCTCGGCGAATGACTCTAAGGGTTGTTGCAGGAATGCGACTGCTTTGGCCCATTTGAAGTTTGTGGCGGCCTGGAGGAGGCGGTTTTGGTGGTGGCGGAGGAGGTAGTAAGGCGAATCGTGTGGTTTGGGGTAGGAATCTTTGGCGTAGATGCTGGCAGCGCTGGGGAGGTCGGGGTCGAATCTGAGGGAAGACATTAGGGAGAATGTGGTAGCATCAGCGATGGCATCATCGGGTCGATTTGCGGGGTTCGAAGTCATGGTTTTGAGATCAGGGCATTGTGCCAGCACAGACTGATTCTTCTGTCAGGAGGATATGTCGCGGTTGCGTAGTAGTCTTGAGAACCGTAGTCAATCCATTGTCATCGTGTAGGAAGAGTTCGTGAAAGCATTGAGATCTGGAACGTGACGTCGCCGATCTGAACGAATCTCCATGCCGGGACGGGCACTATGCCGTATTAAGCTTAGTGCAAGAAAGTTTATAGCCAGGAACCCTAACCCTAAGTCGTAACAAACCATCACGTAATTTACTCCATTCTCATGGAGGCATCTCTAGAGGTTGCGTACGCTGTACAATGTACGAGTGTTAAGTCCGATTATGGGTCTTCTTTGAGTGGACGAGCAGGTGTTCAGGAACATGACTAGACTCTTTATTTAGCGTGTGTCTGCCCAATCGCTCCACAACACTGAATTATTTCGAATTTTATCATCAGAAATACATCTTCCAAGAAGACAACACCTGGGGGCCTCCACCTCTGCATGTGAATTGCAGGTATTGGTTTCTACTTGAGAAGTTCTTGTATCTGATTGTCACTACTGCGCCAATTGAACCTGAGGAAATGACAAAATGGACCAACTATCAGAAGACCAAAAAACCGAGCTCCACGAGGTCGCCGACCTCATGCTCGAGATATACCACACCCTCGCCAAAATGCGCTACATAGAAGCCTCGGCAATCATCCAGGGACCTCACGACCTAACCGAAACTCTATCCCGTTACGATGATGGCGAGACTATACTCGGCCTGGACCCCGCCATCAAATACCTATACACCATTCTGCCATACGTGATGAATACAGGCCCCTATTGCAATTACGAATTCTTTGGGAGAAGCACTTTCGCGAATTTCACGGATAGAGAACACATTGCGCAGATGCGAAAGCCCTGGGCTGGGAGGCCGGAAAGTATCAGCGAGCAGAGGGAGGAAGGTCGATGGATACGTCCATTTGTCACTCCGTTGGCCCTGTTTGGGGATTATGATGAGGGTACTATGATTATCTACGATTCTAGAAGACATCAGGTCTGGCTTCTGAGCGTGGAAGATTGGGAGTGTAAAGATCTGGCTCTGGAAGGTGTAGAGACACCCGGTTGGGACGTACCTACTACCACGTTCGGTGGGCTCCGGCATAGATTTGACTACTTTCCTAGCAGACCAGCTGGGGATGTTTTGAGAGATATAGTGCAATGGTACCGCGAACTGAGGGTGTTGCCTGGAGGCGGAGAAAATGACGGCAGCGACTGGACACGCTACAGGAAGGATTTGGATTTAAAGGAACTATATCGGAAACACGGTTGGCCAGACAACTTTGACGGTGACGCCTTTGAGGTGGATATGGCACGCTCATATGCGGCTCATAGTGCAAAGGAATCTGCCCAGCAGCCCTTGAAGGACTTACAGTGGTGTCAGGACGCCAAAGCCAACGTCGAAAAGCATCTTTTGGAACAAAGAAAGGCGGTTGATGCGACAACGAACAGAGAGGATGAGTGGTACGCACACTATAGAATATGGCAAGCGACACAAGAGATCATCTCACGAGATGGCAACCTCCTAACAGCCCAGGAAACAGCTGAAAGGCTATGTCCCAACGGTGTATGCCAAAAAGAAGAGGATCTTCCTCTTTGGGAAGTCGAGTTTCTCAGACAAGCACACAGATTCAAGCAATATGAGGTTTTACAGCAAGAGGAATGGGTTCAACATGCGATAGAAGGCGATAGATGTGACCGAGGCGTCGCTAGAATAGCGCTTCAATACGTAAAGAGGAAAGAAGCAATCTATCGCCGGGCGCTTGCACAGTCCCAAGCTGATGCTGACCGACTATGTCCTGGAAGGACATTTCAATCAGCCACAGGACTTGATCCGGATCGGCCATTTATTATGGGACGACCTCCAGGAGGATATGATGCGTATGTCAAAACAAAGCTCGAGTCCGCGCAACAGTGGCTTTTTACGGTTCCCAGTGATATCGTCAAAGCCAGGGAGTATATGTCGAAAGAAATATTCATGCTGGAAGAACAAATAAGGAATCGAGAACGAGCTAAAACCAATCAAGGAAGAGGCCTTCTACCAATTATCAGACAACGTTGAAACTGTTTCATATTTCTGTCTTTAATAAGTAATCGTTGATACTAAGTAAGTTGTACCAGAACGCTACACATGTAATAGATTTCATAGTACAATAATATATAGCTAGCAAAGAAGATCACATAAGTGTAGAGCCATGAAATGATGAGAACACTGCACTTACTACTTCCGGTAAACTCAGTAATGAGCGTATTCCTCTGCTCATTGTTGAGCTTTGAGTGGAATATTTTTGCGTCGATTCCGCATTATTTGAGAACAGATGCAACGTAGATTTGATTGGCAGGAAATGAGCACCAAACAATCCGCTTCTCACCCCGAACCAGAGCATTATGAATAATGATAGACAGCATAGCTCTCATTTTTGGAGAGCCTTGTAGGAACGTTCGAATTGCATTGATGGATGGGTCATTTGACCGCGCCGCCGAACAGTTCCGGTCCAATTATTCGAATTGAAAAGGACATCCTGGCGAATAATAGGTTTCGCTAAATTTTGAGCGACTATCTTCGGCCTGAAAAGGGATAAAATATCCACAAAACCATCAGCAGTCAAAACATCCTGAACATATTGCATGCCCAGCCAGGATGTTAACAAAGTTAGCATCATGTATTTGGCCAGGTTCAACAGAAGCTTGTCGATAACCAGATTGTCATAATGTTCTATGACTAACCGATGATACAATTTCTGTTCACCTTGAGTGAAGTCGACGTTAACCACCCCGGCTTTGTGAGGATGGAATTCGGCAACCAATGACAAGGCGTTGAGGGCTAATCTGTGTCGCTATTTGACCACGCCTTCAAACAGTTGTGGTCCAGTTCTTTGGAATTGAATGGGCATCTCGCAAAAAGAAAGCTCTCGTCAAACTTCGTGGGACAGTCTCGAGTCGGACCAGGGATGGAATATCCACGAAGCCATCGGCGGTCAAGACATCTGGACATATTGCATCCCAAGCCAGGATGTCAATAGAGTCAACATACTGTATTTCGCCATGTTCAATACAACTTTGTCCCAGTTCTCATTATCAGGTAATCGTAGCGTCTGTGACTGGTTTTTCCTGTGAAGTTGCTTTGAGTGCATCCAACCGCCCTTTCCCTTTCCCTGGGTTTGTATCCTGGTAGTCTGGCGGTGGCGGTCCTGAGTGTTGAATAGAATCCCCCTTTTGGTCACCCCGCTTGTTCAAATGTACTAATTGTTCTTGGGCATTTTTGAAGGGCGTATAGTCAGCTGATCGTTGCTTGAGAAGAGATATGATTGCTGTGTTTGGCGTGGCTTCATCTGGCGACTCCGGATCCGGAAATTGATAACCAGGCGATGGATCCACTTTGGGTCGAGGACCAGTTGACTCGACCTGCTGTCAGAGGCTTCGAGAGATCGGTCGAGTAGAGTGGTGTGGACATCAGAAGGGGCCTCATGATAGAGAAAATATCTCGTTCTAGAGCTTCATCTGCCCGAACAACTTGCTCTCGCATCAAAGTTCCAAGTCGTATATTTTCGATAGGTAACGTCCGCTCTCGTGGAGGAGAATGAGTTACTGGGCAATGGTTCAATTTCATTGACACGTCCTCAAAGTTTTCTGTCCGCTCATAGGCGTCCATGCTTGCTAGTCACTGTTTTTCATCTCCCACGATACGTCTCAAATCTAGCGCCTGGACAATGTCCACCATATGCTCATAAAATGTCTTTCGACCATGTCTCGCCGCCTCTCTGTCCCGTATTTCCTCGGTAGTAAACCTGAACTGATATTGCATCGCTTCCGCTGTATTTTCGTAGTATTTGCGCGGATATACCCGGACGCCTTTTCGTAGACTCTCATGTGCTCAATCATATATTCGCGCCGCTTTGCGAGAGCGCTCTTCAGTGGAGTTGTTTGGTTCGTGGGGATGCGTGGGGATGATTCCCCCCAGGATCATGCGAGAGACAACAAAAACTGGCGGATATGATGCTGAGATACCACGTTTCCCTCTAGTGCGGTTGATCACTTTCGAGATCGGCGCCTTCTATCACGAGCTCGTCGACGTTGTCTGCACATCTGGCAAGTTTGCCACAGATGAAGGTTATGAAAAGGTAGGTATGGTTATACGGAATAACCATATCATTGTCAATGGGGGCTTGTCGAAGGGAGAGCAAACGTGTGGGGGAGATAACGCGACGTACTCCTGGCCAAACTGTGGCCAGTCTCGGATTGGATTTCAGGGTCATGAGAAAGCCCAATACGGAGAGTGAATGCATGCCGTACTGATTGATTGGCGGTAAGGCCCAGTCCTGCGTAAGGTTCCATAAGGCCGGGGGAAAATTCCTTCAGAGATTGCAAAGGCAGTGATTGAAATGATCGAGCAAAGACCATTTCAAGGATATTTGCAAATATTTGCGTTTGCTCTTCATCATATAGTTCTGAATTAGGATCGGGTAAAGTCCACAGTCTTAGAAAGTTCATAGATCGGTATCCATGTCCTTTCCAGAGCTCCTTTCAGCTTTTCGCACATATCTTGTGTCTTCCTCCGTGAAGCTTCCATCTGCAGACTGCCAGTTCTTGACTAACAAGTACGTTAGAACTCGGCGAATGTGGTATCCTTGAGGATATTCTTGATTTCCTCAAGTAGGCAGTTGTGTTTTGATCAAGGTCGAGTTTGGCAAAAAAGAGCATGTAGATTATCGATAACCTGCTTGACAACATGTAACATATCAAAATTAGCCTCTCAGCGTCACTATTTAGATAGATGTATTCAGACTTACGGGTGTGCTCCATGGCGCGAAGTCCTGTTGAAGTCCTGCATAAAGACCATAAGACCAATCTTGAAAGCAGAAAAATAAGGCTCATAAAGTCTTGAAGCTGATTGAAATGATATAAGCAATCTATAATGATCTGAACGACCACCTGTGTCGTGTGTGCGATATCATTCCTAACGCCATGTTTGTCAGTCACAAAGTTGGCATAGGAGATAAAAAGCTGTCAAACTTACTTGGTCTGAAGCAGAAGAAATCAACTCAAAATACCCGAAAGTTGATGGAGATGATGAATATCTGTTGGAACCAACTAGCCCAAAAAGCTGCGCGCATACTAGATGATCTAGTATGCTATGATATAGCTAGCAACGAGATCATATGGTTTGTAGAGCGAGGGAGCGGAACACGTTGTCCCAACATTCTCTAATACTCAAGATCAGAAGGAGATATTCAGAGGGCTCATAACCTCTTGAAGCCGTTGATGAGGATAGACAGGAGAGAATTTGACTGAGAAGTGTCTGTGTGGTGTGTGTAAGGTGAAAGAAGAAATGCCCTGCTAAGCGAGAAGATATATACCCCTTTGTCCACAATCGTACTAACTGCAATAGGAAGGACGGTGTTACCAACAAAAGGAGGGGCGGGCAACTCTGGTCAAGATTTCAGACCGGGCACACACTCCACTCAGCTAGCCGAAGAGGGGATGAGGAGGACTTCCATAAAATATCTGACTATATTGAGTCAGTTTGCCAGAAAGCTCGCAATCACCACATGATAGATCATCTTATATGTGAGTGATCTTGTCAAAGCCAGAAGGAAGGTGGTTTACGAAATCGAAGAATGAGATCACCACTACGAAGCCTTATATTTTGTCAACGACGCTAAAATAAAAATGCAATCAAGTATCGTTCTATCCATGTAATGTGGACAATTACTTGAACGACGGAGGTACATGGGGTTTTGTTGCAAAGGAGGAACTGCATAGACCACAGAGTACAACAACTTAGGGTTTGACTGCGTATAGCCCTAATTCTGAATGCCACTTCCTTCATTTTCCGACCGAGAAAACAGACGAAACAAATACTCCTTCAAAGCGATCAGTACGTAATCATATGAAACTTTGTAAATTTTTTTCTCTACGACTAGAATGGCTGGATGTGATATTCTCATGTTTGATGGTCAAGGTGAGGAATTAATCGAAGCCCAAATCATTCAAGCGCGACCTTGAGTTTGACGACTAGAATTGCGTGAATAGCTACAGCTACAGAGATGGGATTAACAAGAAAAGTACTCAAAATTGGTGATGAGCGTATCCTGAATGATCTGTATTCTACCTTCCTGTAGACTATCCTAGTCCGAAGCTCCACCGTCGTAGTCATGCCATTGTCGTGTCTTTCGCGTGCGTCGATAGAATTTCCGATACTAGATCTCCTCAACCGTTTCCCATCCAAACTTCTTGATGTTGTCCACTTGCACGTCTTCGATCTCAAACAGTCTCACCCAGGGTCGGTAGATAGGAACGACGGGTGGCTGCAAGCGCTCCTTGCTGCAGACCCAATCGAGATCGACGTCGAATAGCTCTTTGTACGCCGCGTTCAATTCCAGTGACCAGGTCTGTTCCAAGTTAGCAATGTGTAAGATGAAATATTATTAAATTATGGATGACGTACCGCAGCATGAGTGAGCTTCTTGAATGTCTTCATAAAGACTTTCGCCTCTTCCCATGAGTGAAGCCTTGAGGGCCCCCTCCATCAGCCATTCGTCTAAACGATATCCATGCTCACCCCATGCTTGATAAATCCGAAAGCCTTCGCGACCAATAGCCAAGACAAAAGTGTGAGCAAAGGAAGTAAAGTCCATATTTTTGCTCTTTTTCTCGCCTCTTTCAATCATCTCCACATCAACGAGACTCACACCTAGCACGGTGACTTTGCCAATTTTGCCATCGATCGCAGCCTTCTTTGCCTGGGTAAAACGTCTGGGTAGGTCGGCACTTGGGGTGCTAGATATCTCAGCCGTAGTGGGAAGTCCACCCAAACTTGCAGATTGCCATCTGAGTGCTTTAAGCATGGAATCTTGGTCTGAGGGGCTGGCGAATAATAGAACAAGCGTGCAAGCAAGCTTACACGAACACCAAGGCGCGAGTCTAGCGACAATCGGTCCCATGTATCGCATCCTTTTTTCGTCCACCACGACACTTGTCTTCCCTTTTACGACAGCCGTCCGTAGAGCGTCGAATGTGTAGGAGGCTGCCTCAGGACCATCTTGAAAGAAGTACTTTAGAGCGTTGTCGAGTTCCTCGAAAGGGGTAAACGGAAGCCCCATTTTCTCGCGTACGGCCAAGGTTGTTTTGTCGACTGAAAGCGTTTCATCGTGTTCATTGATGAGGAGATGATTATGATCGTTTGGCGGTTGGAGGGATTCGACGAGACGAAGAATACCGTTCACACGGTCATCGAGGGGCTGGGACTCGGGAGTAGGTGATGGATTGGATGGCGGAGCGCTCCAGTATCATTTGGTTAGCTTGTACTCGATAATGATCAGTGGTTCAAGGGAATCCCACCTTGGCTTCGTAGGCTCAGTATTGAGCTGCTTCTTTTTGGACCGTGGCATGATGCTGACAAGTATTGGCTATAAGAAATTTACTTCCTCAAAGTAAGGGTCTGTGATAGGTGAAAGGTGGACAGATGGCTAAGCTTGAGATCAGAAATGGAAAGGGTAGAAGGTTAGTCAAGAAGAAGAAGAAGAAGAAGAAGAAGAAGAAGAAGAAGAAGAAGAAGAAGAAGAAGAAGAAGAAGAAGAAGAAGAAGAAAGCGACGGACAAACAAATTTCTTAACTACATACGGTCGTTTACATGGAACATCCACCAGTGTTTGTTGGCTACCAGCAGCCAATGTCATCGGTCATTCCCTTCCATTTAGATTGATGAAGACTTCATCATAGCTAAGATTATTACATTCGATACGTACTTGGAATCAAACTCCACAAAGAAATTAAGAGATCAAGTCATTGTAAACGCATATTTAAACACTGGGCTTAATAGCGTAAATTTGAAAGGAGCCTAACAAATACTTAGCACAGCCACCATCCCACAGTGTGGATAGAGATCTCACTTACCAGCCCATTCATTGTAATTAATATCTGCAGAATCGGTCTTCGGTTGCTTAGAGCAACTAGAGGGAGTACAACATGATGTACTTTGCTGTAGATAGGAAGACTCTTTGTAGAGATTCAGATTCGCCTTGGTGTCAACAAGCAGTATGTCTGAAGACAAGTGAGTCCCTTTGGATGTGCATTCCACTTGATACAATCTTCAAAACTCATATAGAATACATACCTTGAAACCCCGCTTGCCGCAAATATTCCTCATATTCAGCGATTTGACTAGCACCCGCAATACATCCCACATAAAGCGCCATATCATCGACGATACTTTTTGGAAGCTCTTTTCTTGCTAAGATGTCACTGACAGCAAGTTTACCACCAGGTTTCAGTAAGCGAGCAATTTCATGAAAGACAAGACCCTTGTCCTTTGCTGGTACAAGATTAATGACGCAGTTGCTGATTATACAGTCAACGCTGGAGTCTGGTAGTGGGATTGAGGTTATGGATGCTTCAATGAAGGATGTATTGGATAGACCGGATGCTTTGGCGTTTTTGGTTGCGAGATCGATCATATCCTGCCTTGCAATCAGTCAGACTTAGTTAGACGGGCTAGCTTTTCTACCTTTGTCATGTCTATTCCAATTGCTTTTCCCGTAGGTCCGACTTTGCGAGCTGCCAGGAAGACATCGATACCACCGCCACTACCGAGGTCGACTATAGTCTCTCCCTGTAGAAGTCTTGGTGAGTAGGGCTTTGATTAGACTAGCGACAAGACGTACCTCCTTCACATTCGCATATGCTACAGGATTACCGCAGCTTAAACCAAGATTTGTCTTTTCTGGGAGAGAAAGGAGATCTTCCTCGCTGTAGCCAAATGCCATAGCGATGTTCTTCTCGCCATCTTGTTCCGGACTAGTGGCAGTCTTCTTTGCTATGTCGCCATAGCAGGACTGGACTAACTGGTAACTATCTGCCATTTTTACGAGGATTCTCCGAATGCAATGAAATTGAAAACACTATAATATGAACTGTAATCCTTAAATCGCAATAGCATTCGGAATGAAACGAGGTTAGGGGTTGTTGATGATACACTGATCTCCTCTATGTAGTACGCACCACAAGATAGATGTTCGTCCAAGCGGGAACTACCGCCATTTGTAAGCTAAGGCCCAGATGCATATGCACATTGATTCGGCCAGCCTATGATGTACAGCGAGCATGTCATCTCTCCCGCGTCGTCTATCAATGCATCAATGCGACCAATGCTACCCAGATTTCAGATCCCGAGTGCCGTCCAAATAAAGATCTTTGGGCAATCCGAATCGACGTATATTATTTTGATACTATCTAGTATCTAAGCAGCATAGTGAGAGGTCACAGACAAGTACGTATTCTCGAAATGCAATATTGTATAGTTTCAACATCTGCAGCAACAGAGCAACACCTACAAGTACAACCCCAATAAGTCATGTTCATGAGGCAGGAAAGATCGTCAGAGATAAGGGTTAGATAGGGTTAGATTGATAAGAATGGTGTCACCCAATTCCAGCCAATCGGAAGCTACCCTATCCTGCGTCGGGCATAAGTGGGTCCGTGTCTGATCCTTTTCTCCAGCGTCGACCAATTAGAGAGCAGCAGTGACACTTTTCTCCATCTTCCATTTTTCATTCTTCATTCTTGTCGGCGTACTTTGCTCTTTGCTAGATAGATTTCTATAGACTTTTTGAGCGCGCATTTCGAAATACGTCTTACAGATGAACCCTTTTCTCCTGTCATCACTTACGCTCAAACACACCCCGGCAAGCTGCTCAGGTCGATATTTGTGGCGCTACCCTTATACAACTATGGCAAATCCTGCCGTTGCCGAGTCAGCAGCAACTACATATGGCGTATGCACTGACAGACGAACACTTGCCATCCCAGAAACTGAAGATGATCTCGATATTCGCCAAAAATATCGTCCATTCATCCGCGACGATGCTCAAAACGACTGGGTTAGCGCCTTGGAGTTGACAAAGGTCCTCAATCTGGCAGAGAGTGATTTACGAGCAACAAAGAAAAGGCTCAAAGTGCTTGTGTTATATGGAAGTTTACGACGGAGGTCATATTCAAAGCTTGTGGCATATGAAGCTTCCCGGATTCTGTTCCGACTGGGCTGTGATGTGCGTGTGTTTGATCCGGAGGGATTACCAGTGAAGAATGATGTCGACCATGGCCATGCAAAAGTGCAGGAGCTGCGTGCGTTGAGTACGTGGAGTGATGGGCAACTTTGGGTGTCGCCGGAGCAGCATGGCAATCTGGTTAGTTTCTTGCCCGTGCCATTGTAATACCGTTAAAACTAACAGAATATAGACCGCTGTCTTCAAGAATCAGATCGACTGGATACCTCTCAGTACTGGAAGCGTGCGCCCAACACAAGGCCGAACTCTCGCCATCGCCCAAGTGTGCGGTGGCTCCCAGTCCTTCAATGCAGTAAACTCCCTCCGCATACTGGGCCGCTGGATGCGCATGTTTACCATCCCAAATCAGTCCTCCATTCCCATGGCATACACCCATTTTCCAGATGAAGGACAACCGGAAGACCAAAGACTCAAATACAGCAGCAACCGTGACCGATTGGTGGATTGCATGGAGGAGTTTGTCAAGTATACGATTTTGATGAGGCCTCATATTGATCTTTTCGGTGATCGATATAGTGAGCGGGAGGAAAAGAGGGTGAAGGAAGCGAAGAGCAAGACATGATTTGGTTGCATGATGAGGCGGCATTGGAAGATAATGCGCAGCTGTATCTAGGGCATAACTCGCTATAAGTTATTATAGACTATAGACTAGATTATGAAGTGAAACATGTCGTGAAATCGGTCCCCAGTCGTGTCGTAAAATCATTCCGACTTCAGCATCTCCCCAATCAAACCCTCAACTCTGCGCCTAATCTCATCCCTAATCGGCCTGATAGCATCGATCCCCTGCCCAGCAGGATCATCAAGTTTCCAATCAAGGTACCGCTTTCCCGGGAAAAAGGGGCAGACATCACCACAACCCATGGTGATGACCACATCACTAGCTTCGACAGATTCAGTCGTTAGGATTTTTGGTTTTTGGTCGGTGATGTCGATGCCTTCTTCGCGCATGGCTTCGACGACCATTGGGTTGATGGTGTTGGCGGGTGCTGAGCCCGCGGAGCGGACTTCGACGGCATCGCCGGCGAGATGGCTCAGGTATGCGGCGGCCATTTGGGAGCGGCCGGCGTTGTGGATGCAGACGAATAGGGCGCTTGGTTTGGCCATGGCCTCTTCTTTAATTCTATGAAAGATTAAAGTGGTTGTCGCTATTGTTTTCTTGAAATTGACTTATTTGTTGGCGGTATGTGATTGCACGCTTTCCAGTATACAAAGATTTAGATCTCGCGGGATGTAAGAATTCCGAGGGAAACAAACAAACATCAAAGCGAAGGATAGTCCCGAGTCCGACTGGAACTTCAAAGTCGAGACCCCCGTGATATGTAAGCTCTCTTGTCAAAACGCCAGCCTACCCAGAAATCTAAATGATCCTTTACAACAAGCTATGTATAAACCTGGCAGAGTTGTGCTAAATTGGTTGGTTACTATGGATCTGTCACATCTGAGCTGTGGGAACATGTGGAGGGGAACGCCACGTACATAGCTCAACTTAAGGGATACCCAACCAATCAACGCTTCTTAGTGACATGCCGTTCGGGGAGAAGTAAATCGAATGCCAAAAAGGGTATATGTTCACAAATATTGCTAAGGGTTCTATGCCATGCGAGATGATTCATGCGGCCTCGGCTCAGTGGAGGGACAGAGCACTGACATTCTGGCATTGATAATTTGATAGCAAAAAAAAAAAAAAAAAAAAAAAAAAAAAAAAAAAAAAAAATGTTAGGGTTTTAGTTAGGGTTTACGGATTAGTCATGTGTGCTTGCCAATCAGATGGCTCCGGTGACAGTCTAACTGGGGCGACCTTTGCCGTCGCCGCAATGGCAAGATCGGCGAAAATCAGACCTACATAAAAATACAAATGATTGCTTTTGATGGCATCTTTCACCGGTTTCATTCCTCAAAATAAGGACTATAATAGCGAGGCGGAGCCATATACCTTACGCTATATTTTCGACATCCGAGCTTTTCTATGGTCAGTGGAATCGCCTCGCCTCGTGTCTACGCATGGGTTCGACACAACCTCCTAGTTGTGATAATAAGTCAACATGTCTCAATTACCTCCTAACAATATCGACGCGTCATTTCCTGAAAAATCCGGCGACGTGGAAAAACATGGAGAGACTGGGATCCCACGAAATGAAGTTCAGGGCAAGCAATCTGCTTTTAAAAATCTCGGTCTACTTGACCGCTTCCTTGCAGTATGGATTTTCCTCGCCATGGTCATTGGAATCCTGTTAGGAAACTTCGTGCCCAATACAGGGCCTGCGTTACAAAAGGGAAAGTTCGTTGGAGTGTCTGTTCCTATCGGTAAGTTGTATTGCAAACAATGAGTGAGGGTCTAGGCACTAATTCTGTTCAATAGCTGTCGGTCTTCTTGTCATGATGTATCCTATTCTGTGCAAGGTTCGATATGAGAGCCTGCACCATGTGTTCCGCACACGTGAGATTTGGAGACAAATTGCGTTTAGTATTTTTATCAACTGGATTATTGCTCCATTCTTTATGGTATGTTTACCACCCTCCTTAGATATATCGATTATTGACTAACCTGGAATGATGAAAAGTTGGCATTGGCTTGGGCGTTTCTTCCTGATCAGGAGGAGCTGCGACAGGGTTTGATTCTCGTTGGGTTGGCGCGGTGTATTGCTATGGTACGTACAACCAAAGTGCCCCCATCATGTAGGAAGAAGATTCGAACTCGGTGCTGACATTATCACTAGGTCTTAATCTGGACCGGCCTAGCAGGAGGCGACAATGAATACTGCGCCATCCTCGTCGCCATCAATTCAATCCTCCAAATGGTCCTCTTCGCTCCCCTGGCAGTCTTCTTTATCGAAATCATTAGCGACGATTCTTTCGATTTTGATTACGCTCCTGCCGCAAAAAGTGTCGCTGTCTTTCTTGGTATCCCTCTAGGCGCCGCAATCATCACGCGCTTCTCTATTCGAAAATTCGCCAGTCCAAGATGGTACGACGAAGTATTTGTCAAATGGGCTAGCCCATGGTCCTTAATCGGCCTTCTATTTACTATCTTGGTGCTCTTCGCCTCCCAGGGCCACCAGGTCGTCCACCAAATAGTCTCTGTCATCCGCGTCGCAGCACCACTAATCGTCTACTTCGCCGTAATATTCTTCACAACCCTCTTAATCACCTACAAGCTCGGATTCGGATACAAGCTCGCAGCAACACAAAGCTTTACTGCAGCCAGCAACAACTTTGAGCTCGCCATTGCGGTTGCCGTTGCCACGTTTGGAGCTGATAGTAATCAAGCGCTTGCGGCGACGGTGGGACCGTTGATTGAGGTGCCGGTGTTGTTGGGGCTTGTTTATGGTGTGAGAGCTATTGCGAATCGGTTGGGGTGGAAGGATTGATTGATGATTGTATGTGTGATGAGGATGGATATAGATTAAAAGCAGATTAGGACTACGTAATAGATATTCAATGGATATCTCCTATCAAGGGAATATAACAACAAAACTTTCGAATCTCTGGTAGATACCCCTGAACCGGGATGCTTGTCAGAAATCGTGTCGTCCCCTATTAGAAGCACCCCATTGCCCTGAAGGCCAACAACCTCATTCAGGGACTCATCTCATCCTCACCCTTGACCGGATATAAACCATTGCTCTAAAATATCTAGCACATACGACCATAGGGTGTGGAAAACAGGGCTTCCCGTCCGCTCAGCCGTTCTTAAGCCACACGCCGGCTGGTTAGTAGTTGGGTGGGTGACCACCAGCGAATCCCGGCTGTTGTATGTTTTTTATTTTTGTTTTGTTTTATTTTTTGCTATTTGGTATTGTATTTTGTGGTCAATTGAGGGGGGGAGGCTGTGATATGTTGGCTGATGTTCTCGTACCGGGGAGAACCGGCTTTGGTAGACAGCTGAGTATTGACTGTATTGAGTGGAAGCTCTTCCGAGGACCTTTTCATAAGATCATTCATTTACGTGTAAAATTACTATGTGCTCGTGAAGCTGAAAGGATCGCGGAGCTGCTGGCCGTGTCTGGCAATTTTGTCGCGACATGGGGCTGCCAGTGCTGTCTTCGAAGTCCGGTGAGGCACCCCCAGGCTTGTTATCGTGTCATAATTTGAAAACCCACAATATTACCGTACGGCCAAAAACGAGACCCCGTTAATGGGTGGTAAATATTAGTGGTAATATAAGGCTGACATAATTGAAGGCATATAACTAGTACAGGGAAACTTTCGAAGCGGTGATCAGTTTTGGACATATGATCAGAGGAAGCGAAGATGGGATCATTTTGAGCCCCGAATTATCGCACAAGCAATATTGTCAACTGCTTTGTTAGACCCAGCGGCAAGGGGCACTTTTCTGATTCTTTAACAAGCGACTGGGCCAAGTTACCACGCGGCCTGGACTATACTCAAGAACAACTCTGGTGAAGGTCCCTCCATATTCCTCGAGAACGAGCCTATTCATCAACGAAACATGCTGGGATCGTGGCAGTAAGACATCTTAGAGTAGCATCTAGACAGTAGATGTCAGTGGCAATCAGATTTTGCGCTGGTTATAAATGACTCACAATGTACTTTTGTACACACTCTTCTCCAAGGTAGCCCAGGACTCTGTATTGCGTACTACCGGCATACACATATCCAGATTGGTGATAGACGCATATCCCGTCGAGAGCGTTGGATTCATCCTAGAGCATTCCAGTCAGTGATCAAGCGGTAAACCTTGGGACAGCGTAATAACATGCCTTGTGGTAGTTATATGTCTGTTTCTTTCGTGTTTCCAAGTATTTATATTTCGACCTATGAGTTCAAGATTTTTATTAATTTTTGGTGGATGATTTCCTGAGTTGCTTCCGAAGACGACACGCGGTATATGACGGGACAAAAAGGCGTTCTTAGAGTTAGTTCTCGACATTGCCCCTATAGAAGGGTCTATCCAATCAACCTTCCTCAGGTGCAGATGGACTGTGGGTGGAAATGCGTCGTTTCTGCGTTTGCAAGATTGATGCTCCTGTTTAACCACCTAGTTAGAAAGAATCCACATTTTTTGTAAACTTAGTTAGAAAGGGTTGAGACTCTACCAGTTTGTAAGCATTTCGCTGTATGACGCTACGAGTGAGATAGCCTCGCCTCTATTCTATAATCTCTATCAAGAGAAATAATCGAGGTAATCCTGATGATATTTGCCACCGTAATTCCAATATGGCGCGTCGAGCAAGAATCTTGGTGGAGGGATTCCATGATTCCCTTGACGTGGTATAATCTAGTTCGCCGGTTTCTAAGAAGATATCTAGAAATCCACTTCAAGAAGAGATAGAAGTCAAATGAAGGGGTGGCTTCAAGTTGAAGCATGGAGGAGGACGGAGAAGGAAAATCAGGAACGACAACTGGGGGTTGAGCCTCGTATAAATATTCGCTCACACGTGACCATAGGCCATAAGGAATGCCTGGGCAAGAGCAAAAAAGAGCAAATAAAGACCCTTTGTCGCAGAGAGCGCGGTACCCAATATGACTCCGTAGCGGTCTCCCAATGCGGTAATATCCCTGCTACAAAGACGTTGCCCGGTGGTTGTCAAGCTTCATTTGCGGGTTTAATTATGATACTACCTCAGTCAAACTACTGGTCGTACGAGGAAGACAAGCTATCTTTTTTTAATTACAATAGAACCTGGCTATAGTCGACAGAAGTGCTTCCTGTCTCTGGATATACCTAGAATTCTCACTCGATATAGAATTGGAGAGCGCCCAGTTATTAACTCGTTTCTTTTGGTTACTTATGACCGGAGTACCTCTTATTACTTAATGAATACAATGTTAGATGTTACTCAAATCAATCTGGACAGGCTTCTTTGGTGCCTGGAACGGCCAGTCGCCTAGATGGACTGCGGGAGCTTGGTTTCGAGAAGGTTTTTATCACGGTATTTGGTATAAAAGATGTCGAGTTGCGCGAGAAGGAACTGGTCTGGGAGGTTATGATAGTGAAAGCAACCACCTTATCGATGAAGAAGATGATTACGAATAGTTGACAATCAAATTTCAGAAAACTTCTATCTGACGATACCTAGTCGAAAGTCCCAATATCAGGTCGGCTATTGGCTGGTGATAAAGTAATAACATCAGTAAAACGACGTAGAATAATACGAAGTTTAACTGAAAGCAAGAACGATTCAGCTCAATGCAAAAACCAATATTTCATCGTATTAATTGGGGACCGAATAGAAAAAAACTTGTTGTAACCAAGTAATCCGGCCCCGGTCCTAGCCCTAACTGACCTGGATAGCGCCAAAATTCGCGATCACTTGCCATTTCTCTATTTAGAAGACTCTATTTAAAGAGCAACGGGATTCAGCTCATCCTGTGTAACTGTCTGCTAGTTCTCACGCCAATCATAAAGGCCTACACAAGCTCCATACGTTGGTTCTTTGTTTATAAACCCCAACGCCGCCGTCCTCTCCGGTACCAAGGCTTCTTCTTTTTTATCTCGAAAAGCCCGGTATACTCAGACGCTAATTTCAAGTATCTACACAATATTCCAAGAGCACATAGAGGGAGGAAGTCAGCGACAAAAATGTCTGAGAAAGCATCCACCTTTTCAGAACCGAGTTACGCTAAGTCTGATAAGGCAAAAACCGATTATCCATGGTATTCTCCTAACATTGACAAGTATTTGGTTTCAGAGGTAAGTGAATATGAAGTTCATGCCACGATTATTACGAGGCTAACCGCAATAATATTCCTGTGTAGACGCAAAAACTGCTAGAGGAGTATAGTAATATACCCCGGGACAAACAGTCGGAACATGTGCATGAGATAGTAAGAAATCCTGCTGTCAATGCAGCTTTTATAATATTTTTATGATTAATTTGCCATGTTTCCTTCATAGCGTGACCAAGCATGGGCCATTCGCTCCTATTCTTGCACCGGACTAGGCGTCTGGCTCGTGCCATTCATTTCGACTCTTCCAGCCTATCCCACAATTCTCAAACGTCTAAAAGACACCTCCAACGGCAGTAGTGGTGCAAGACTAATTGATATTGGCTGTTTCCTCGGCAGTGATCTACGCCGTCTCGCGTTTGATGGTGCACCCACGGAGAATCTGTACGGAGTCGATATTGTGAGTCATTGGGACGTGGGTTTCGCTCTCTACCGTGACCAGGATAAGTTTAAAGCGCATTTTATTGAAACCGACCTGCTTTCGATTGAAGAATATAATGATGCTGGTAGTGGTGAAGCCGCACCCCTACAAGCTCTGCGCGGCACGGCAGACATTGTCTCAATCTCAGCGGTACTTCACCAATGGGACTGGGACGATCAAGTAAAAGCTGCCAAAAAAGTGGTTGCGTTAACAAAGGGACCAGGTTGGGGCTGAGACTCGCACGGCGTGGAGGACGGAGGGTAAATTGTTGTCGTTTGAGGAAATGGGCTGGGATCCTGAGGATAATAGGTGGATGGAGCCTGAGGATAAGGCGCTCAATTTTGTTGTTACGAGGTTGAAGTAGATGTATTATCGGCATGGCTTACCTACATCAATGATTATAATATATGACGATCAAAAAACAGATCGTTTCCACGCTCGATATTTTGCCATGCCTTCTAATTGCAACCCAATGTCTTGCACTGAGAAAACCTGTGAAATTGACGCATTGTTTGGCCCGTGGGTTGATTTCCTAAAACGGAAGTTAGGGCTTGGTCGAAGGGAACCTGGCCATCGACGGTGATGCCACGACACGTAAACCCCGCAGTCTAAAGTCATGCAAATTCTTCGAAACGGCGACCTTTGCTCGCGTTGACTTACGACCATGGAGATAGCGTACACCACTCGTCTATTCGCAAACAAATAAGCTTTGGACCGACCATTCAGATTACTTGACACCAATGCAGCCAATGATATGTAGATTCATTTATTATCAAATACAATAACACACTTCCTCCCCTTAAACTGCGCAGCCTGTGTGTATGCCTCGACACCCTTCTCAATAGGCAACAACGTCAATCCATCCTGGGCCGGCGGTTCCAACCCCTCTTCATCAAACATCTCAGCCAAACGTTTCATTCGCTCCGCCATTTCAGCTGGTTGATGTGCTATTGAGTTAATACCGCAAATTGTATGGTTTTTACGATATAGGTCCACTATACTGAGGTCGTATTTCGGTGTCTGTCCCATTCCGGCTAGGACACAGTATCGACCCTTTAGGGCTAGAACCTTCATAGCCTCGCTCATCAATGCTGGGGATCCGATTGTGTCGATAACCACGTCTGCTTTGCCGTTTTCGAAGAATTTACTTATTCCTTGCAGGGTAGGGTCGGTGATGATGTTGATATCAGCATCATCCCGACGCCCCGTCGTGACGACGCTGCAACCCCAGCAGCGGGCGATGCGTGCCACTGCAGTACCAACAGCACCCGTACCGCCAAGAATTAGCACTCTGTCTGCGCCGTGTTGCGTATGTGTTGCTTCAAGAGCTAATAGTGCAGCTGTGTATGGGACACCGACAACAGCGGCCTGAGCCATGCTCAGGCTCCGAGCCTTCGGCACCACCGCATCCTCTGGAACAAGAACGTACTCAGCGGCTGTACCGTCGCATGTAAACGAAAGGACATTGCCAGAGGTTCCGTAGACAGCGGTTCCGGGTGGCAAGGCCGGGTTGTTGGATGCATGAACGACGCCAGCAAAGTCTCGACCGGGGACTCTGGGCTGAAACATGCCGAATGCGTTCTTCAAAGCGTTTGCGACATCGCTGGGGTTGATGCCGCTGGCACTGACTTTGACGAGGATCGTTGATGGCTGGAGGGCAGGGATGGGACGCTCTGTTAGAGCGAGCTGGTTTGTCGACTTGGAGTCTGGCTGCTGCTGATGCGATGGGGAAGACCACAGAGCTCTCATGGTGGTTTATGCGGTTTCAAATTGAGTCTTGTTATAAAATTCGAAGGTGATAATCTCCCTTGCATTCCCGCAAGACCTGCCCGGTCAATTGAGTAGGTGAAAAGGAAAGATGCAGCTATTTATGTATCCCCGCCGGTTCTTTGCTGTCATTATGCCCCGGAAGTGCCAATTGATGATTGTCTGAACATAGCCACAATGGAGTCATACCAGACTGGTAAAGCACTTGCGACCTAAATTTTAGCTGCCTCTTATCCAACTACGAGCGAATGATCTCACAGATGGAATATGTCGGTTTGTTTGTTCAGGTTAGTTCGACGGTTGACCGATCCTTAGTAATCTCTTACTTAAAAGTTAAACTAGTAACTTAAAACAGTGCGAGGTATTAGACAAACTGAGTCCTCATGCACATCCGAGCCCTAATCTCTGATCCGACAGTCGGTTTCCGCGATTATAGTGAGTTTAATTATTCTGTGTAGTTAATCGGTTGAATATGACGTTTTCTAATACTCGATGCCAAACGAAATCTGAATTTGTAAACAGTGCGACGTATATATGAGTTGAAGTCACCCTTTAGGGCGTATCCAAACCCTGATCTCCAAGTTGAAGGTCTGTACGTTTACACGAATATAATTTGTTCCAGAGGTTATTGGTAATCATTATGCAACTGATTAGTCAAATACAACGTTGTCGAACCCGGCCAATGAGAATGCCCAGGTGGGCAGGTCATCAATGGCTGCCATCGGCGAGCCAATTGCTAAGATATCAAACTAGCAGCGGTATATGAGCACAGTCAGCTGGCTGTCACTGCACTTCGTCATCATCCACAATTGGGGTAATGGGTAACGATGCAGTGACAAAATCCGATTTCACGGGCGGCCAAAACATATCAGAAATTAAAACATTGGAGCGCATCAGAAAGGCTTAATATCGGGCCATACATGTAGTGCCGGAGGCATTGCAGGACAGCTAATATACGAAACTGATTTATTGAATCTAGCTTTATCGAAGGATGTGAGTAGCGGCGGGCCGGCTTTTTCTCGATGATGATAACATCGAATTAATACTTACCGATCGTACAGGGGAATGACTGGCTCCCGCTCCTGATTGAAATGGAGGCAACATTCGATCTATCGCACTTGACGAAGGTCTATTCAGTACAGGATTAGGAGTTGAGAGTATAGGATACTCTCGCAGCTCATTTACTCCACGTCAACCGACCTAATTTGATCACGACAACGAGCTCAAGTACTGCAGTAGCTCGTCGCTGTAAGTAAATCACAACAGTGCATGTAAATTCTCATGAAGATGGGATAAAATGAAGATGATGATGAAGAGCCATCCTCAACGTCCAAATCCGGTTAGCGCACTTCTTATCTTGTTGGGTCTCCGATTCCGCTCTCCGCATTCCCAAAAAATTTAAGAGTCATACCCAACACACTCACAGTTCACCACAACAAAAGACAGACAAACAGTCAATTGCATCAAACCGTCACAATGGCTTCTCAAAAGGCCGTTGCCGAAAACATGTTGTGGGGAGGACGATTCACTGGTACTATTTATTGCCGAATACACTTTTCTCTGGTGGAAGACTAACGTCAACAGAGGGTCTCGACCCATTGATGGTCCAATACAACGAATCGCTCCCCTACGACCGCATCTTCTGGAAACAAGACATCCTCGGCTCCCTGGCTTTTGCTCGCGCCAACACCCGCGGCGGCATCCTCACCTCCACCGAATTCTCCGAAATCGAGCGCGGCTTCAAACAAATCGCCGAAGAATGGAGCACAAACAGCTTCGTCGTCAAGGCCAATGACGAGGACATTCACACCGCGAACGAGCGTCGACTAGGCGAGATTATTGGTAAAGATATTGCTGGGAAATTGCACACGGGCCGATCGCGCAATGAGCAGATTGCGACTGATATGCGGTTGTGGTTGAGGGATGAGTTGCGCAAATTGGATGCATTTTTGTGTGATTTGATTAAGGTCTCTGTCGCGCGCGCGGAGCAGGATATTGAGTATTTGATGCCAGGGTATACGCATTTGCAAAAGGCGCAGCCGGTGCGATGGTCGCATTGGCTGTTGTCGCATGCTGTTGCGTTTGCGTCGGAGTTGGGTCGGTTGCGGGAGGTGATTAAGCGGGTTAATAAGTCGCCGTTGGGTACGGGTGCGCTTGCTGGAAACCCGTTTCAGATTGATCGGGAGGGTATGGCTAAGGAATTGGGATTTGATGGTATTACTATCAACTCGATGAACACTGTCGCCGATCGAGACTTTGCCATGGAGACGATGCAGTGGGGTAGCTCGTTCATGCTCAAGATTTCCCGCTGGGCGGAGGATTTGATTATTTACAGCAGTTTGGAGTTTGGCTTTGTCCGCCTCGCCGACGCTTATTCTACTGGCTCTTCGCTCATGCCCCAGAAGAAGAACGCAGATAGTCTCGAGCTTCTTCGCGGTAAAGCCGGACGAGCATTCGGTCATGTCGCAGGTTTGATGATGACCATCAAGGGACTCCCAACTACCTACAACAAGGACTTGCAAGAGAGTGTCGAGCCACTTCTCGACCACATCAAGACCGTCGGCGACAGCATCCAAATCGCCACTGGTGTTCTTTCTACCCTGACCGTCATCCCAGAGAAGATGCACGCTGCTTTGGCGCCGGAGATGTTGGCCACTGAATTCGCCGATTACCTCGTTCGCAAGGGCGTGCCGTTCAGAGAGGGACACCACATTTCGGGTCGTGTTGTCGCCTTGGCTGAGAAGAATAACGTCCCCATGGACACTCTTACGCTTGAACAGTTGCAAGGAATTGACAGCCGCTTCGGGTCGGATGTGCAGGAATGTCTGGACTATGAGCGTGCTGTCGAGTTGAAGGATGCGATTGGCGGTACAAGCAAGCGCGCTGTCCGCGAGCAGATTGTCGCTTTGAAAGCGATTATCCAGGGCGATGCTTGAGTTATTATCAGGGCGTGCGGGTAAAATATGGTCGTTTTCGGTACTGTTTTGGGATATTACTCGAGGACAAATGTAGAGGTTGGATGGATTGAAGGCATTGTTTTCCTAGCAGTTATGGGCTTGAAGATTGATAATCAGATAAATGTGTAGACTATTTATGCAATGAGCTGGTCAAAACAAGATTCGTCAAACTAGTCGACTACGTATCATCGTAGACTCCATCGACTGAACAATCAATCTGGAAATTCAGCATCCCAAGCTCTCGAGGGATGTGCATCACTCTCTACCTACGTACTTGACGCCTCACGGCTATCCTATTCCGTTTTAGTGCTCACCCCTCGCCGCTTTTACTCCCTTAGTAGAACTGAGCACGACCCTGAACGACGTGATCAGATTAGTGAGCCTTATATAAGCTCCTGGATTTGCTCACTGATAGAAAGCTGAGCACACTGATTTACTCACTTCGTACCTATGCCCTCATGGCGCTGGTACCCCTATTGGATTACCGCGTACCACTTCTTCTATACGAGTATTATATTCACGATGCCAAGTCTAAATCTACATGCTTTGTCTCTCGACGTCGTATCTATTTGCTTGACCTTGCTATCAGCAGTCAATAAATCATCTAGGCTATTCTAGCCTACTTCGACAACGCAGTAGTATGAGGAGTCCTAAAAAGATTGCCAACGGGCTCAGCCCCTAACTGTCTTGCTCGTTACACAAATCTAGGCTATCTATCTCGCCCTATACGACGCATCCGCAAGCGGCCTTCGGGTTTGCGTATAGGCCATCGTGTTTATAAGTGCCCTAGTGAGCCCGGGCCGAGATCCGGTGGAGGTGCGTGTCTATATGGCCTTCAATCGGATAGTAACCCCTCACTAGCCACTTCAGCGCCCTCGCAGCCGTCCGTCCAGTCCCCAAACCGGTGGCATCCTATAGGGGCCGCCTCGTCGATCGGCTCCTTGTAGGGCCCTCTCATGTGCCCATTCCTCCACTACAGTTCTTCTTGCTTCGGTGCGAAATCGCTAATATAGGCTAAGGAAAGGCATAACTCAATGTGCCTCAGAAAATTAGTAAATTGGAAGAATTTACGCGGAGCCATATTCAGTTAGGTGCTAAATTTAGTCATTCAGACCAACGCATTCTACAAATTTTGATATTTTGATATGTCATATAACACCATGTGTGAGCAGGAAGCCGTTATTAATGGCTATTACACGTTATGTACTACTGTCGGCGGGCCACTACAGAGTATATGTACTACAGGCGTCTACAAGCCTTATTTTTCTGTTTAGATCTACTTCATCATTTACCCTTGAGAAAAGAAGTTCCATATTACACTCGTAACATCTCGGTATATTGGTTCTTGTTGGAAGTTGTTTCGAAGTCGCACAGGACACACCTGGAACAGTATTCACCAATGTTGCGAAAGGCATAGTTTTATACAAACGCATCAACATGTAGCTCCAACAATGGCTATCTATGCTTGACCGAGTGCCGAATCTCTTCTAACAAATATTCTACCATATATCTAGCTATCTAAGATGGTCAGGACTAAGCGAGAAACAGATATGCCAATCCTACTTGGTGGTTCCTATACCGATGTATCTTCAATGTTGAACCGGACTGTTACATGTTTACATAGTACATTACACAGACCTATGGACGTCCTACTACTGACGTGCAAAAACAGGCCTAATGTTTTGCTCTATCAGAATCTGTCCTAGGGCATCTGTCATTGTAGTGGCTAGCTCATGGGGCCATCTCTATAATATCCTTCCTCATTGACGATAAGAGATCATATATTCCTATTTGAGAAGAGGCCTTTGTTATTCTTCAAACGTTGCAATCGGTGCCATCAGTCTTGCAAATGGCAAGTCGGGTACAGCCTCAACATCACGAGGACTAAACAAAAGACTAGAGTGAAAAGTCCTAGGAGATAAGGTGTCTCAATGTTTGAGACATTGTTCCACTTGGTGCAAGTTGAGGTCATAGCTTGGCCAGTAAGTCAGCACTGATTGAGCGAATTAGTCTTATCAATCATCTAGACCAGATTGAGCATTGCATACATGTAGATGCTGCTGAAGTTCAGGCGCAACGCTCATAAATTGGTCTTTCAGGTCACAAGTACAGAAGCTCCAGACTCAGAAATGACAAATACAATGATGTAACCCGCATCATGTCAAGCCAACAAGCAGGACAAGCTCCTCTAATCTGATCAGGCTTCCCATCAAACATGGTAATGCTATCGGCAACCCGTTATAGCGCAATATGCCTGCGCACATTGTGGTGCAAATATGACGGTAGACAAAACTGTATTCCATGGCTCAGCTGACCGCGACCCTTGTAGAGAACACTGATCTGTACTGGGCTTTGAGTGCCGGTGGAGGCAGAGACTTTGCCATTCTTCTTTTGATGACGATTAGAGCGTATAGACAAGTTTCTTCTCATCTTGTCCTTGCTATGTTTGATACTAATGCAAGTGTTGGTCATACAAGAATCACTAATATACCATCTCAACATATAACCAAGTATAGCATGAATGGATATCAAAGTAAGTTTGAATGAAATTTCTATTTGCCCTTTAATCCTATAGATCCAGTCTCAACATTCGTTCGAAGGATAAGGGAAACCACCATGTGGACAAAACCTTATCGAGACCCAGCCATGTCGTGGCCAACCTTCGTTCCGATATAGGTGCCGTCGATCGTTCGATGGTAGTATATCGTCGCCTTGAGATTAGCAAACGGATAAAAGCGGCACTCATATACACACCTAAGGCTTATAGGTATGACTTCTGCCGGACCTATGAGTGCTAAATCGCCGCAGCTCTTTGTTAGCCTTCGAGCTCACGATTCGCGATTGAGAGATGATACTCACACACTAAATCCCATTGATAATAGTCAATGACCAGGTTCCACTTATAAGTAGCTCATCAATCATGCTGTCTTGGCACGTACAAGCTAGAACCCGCAGCATCAATTCGTCAGATAAATCAACTGATAGAGTACAGCTAACACGTACAATCTGGAATGATGAACAGGATTGTCAGCTTTACTATTATGTACAAAATTCATACGTCAATGGATAAATGTCCAGACTTACGTTCTAGACCAGCGTGAGAGCTGAGTTAGCAATCACATAAGCCATATAGCGGTGAGTTAGGCTAAATACACACCAACTAAACAGGTAGAGATCTGTTAGTTCCAATACTTCAGAAAAGAATGTTGAATGTTTACTGGGTGGAGGGGATACATACACACTATGTCGCTGCGGTTATTCATCCGTGATACCATGTCAAAGATCAGACTAGTCCGAGGCGCTGAGAACGTACATACTAAATATTGAGCATGAATCATTAGCCACAATCCATAAGAAAGTAAACATTAAGATAGATTTCAGACATACACCCTATTTTAGTGTCATTACTCATCAGCGGTCATATCAGTTATATCGACTCGACAGAGATGTCACATACGCACTAAATTTCCACAAATTTATGTCACCCATCACATGAGCAATTGTAGAACCATCCACAGCCAGAAGCCGATAATGCATAGATACATACGTCCTAAACCACAGCAGAAGTTTGTTAGCACCATTGATAGCTACTTCCTCATCAGGCATGGCGAACGTACAACCTATATGACCCAATCTTTCATTAGCATCAAACAATTGTATCTCATTTGAGGGAGATACATACACACTATGTCAATAGTCACTTGTCAACTACCTATATCCCACAATTCATTCGTCAATTACTCAATAGGGGAAGGACATACGCCCTAAATCACCAAGGTTGTGTTTTTCAGTTATCATATTCATTAGAGACCCGTTGATAATTCAAGGTCAAAAAACATACTCCCTAAATTGTCAAAATTTAGTTTTATCAAAACCTGCTGATCCCAGTAGCATTGATACGTACAGCCTAAATTGTCACAAGTTAGCAATCACCTTCATAGTAATCAGATGCTCACAAACAGTACGTACGCTCTATATCATCGCAGAAATTCATCAGTCGGGGAAGTTCACATATCAGCTGTCGGATTGAGCAGGATCGAGGTAGGACATACGGTCTAGAATTTTCCATGTTTCCATTAGTTGCAATGCCCATCAGCCACCCCTTGGCCCAGTAAATCAACACTTACAGCCTAGTAATATCAACATATACATGTTAGCCATCACATGTATTTCAAGGCGTATCGAGAAACTGGAATAGACCATACTTTCTGAATGATCGAATTGTGTATTAGCCATGTTGCCTCTGATTAGCCTTTTGATGATTGAGCGATATCAACACATACACACTGCGTAGCCACAAGTACTTGTCAGTGATATCATAAAAGGTATCAGCCATTTTCTGGCTAATTGAAGTCACCACATACAACCTGGATCGCGAGATCTAGTTGTCAGCTTTTGCATATGATAGCCAATGGACAGTCAATACATACTCCCTAATTCACACCAGCCTTCGTAAGTAATTTTATCTCAACTTCAGCCTTCCATCAGAGTCAAAACTTACTCCCTGATCCGCCGCGATGATATATCAGCGATAACTCCTTTTAAACTGATGATATTCATCCAGAATATCAGGCAAACACTTACAGGCTAAAGATGATATTTGTTCATCAGCTGTCTTGTATCACATATAAGCCATCTAGGGTTGAGTGTTGCCAGGACATACCGCCTAGAATGCAAAGAGTGCTCATCAGTCATATTATTCAAAAGAAACCATCTCCTGGTATATGAAGTTGCCACATACAATCTAGGTCGCCGTAATTTTTTTGTCAGTCACAGAAAACTCAACCAGGCACGGTAGTAACATACATCCTATGTACCATCATGAATGGTTGTTCATTAGCAACATGTATATTGAGTCTTCGAATAGGTAAAGTAGTCCCAATACATACACACTGTAATATTTGATTGCGTTGTTAGTAATTTTCACAGCTATGCGTGTATCAGATCAGGCAAACACATACAAACTAAAAGCCCAGATGCGCATTAGGTATCATGCCCATGTCAATCATCTTCTTGTGGTTTGACTCATAAAGCTTACAGCCTAAATCGCCATATCTGTATATTAGTAACATGCCCTCATGCAACCCATTGAACGAAAACCCAGCGTACACACTAGATTGAGATTATTAGATTTAGAGGATTCCTAAGAGGTCAGGTAAGTTTACTTACAGGCTTTCCAGCACAAGCATTTGTCAGCCATAACATTCACATATCAGCTATCCACTGATCAAATAAATTCAATACATACGACCTAGTGATTGCAAGAGTATATTAGCGATAATATAACCGAATACATAGTACGTAAGGCAAGTACAAACCTCCTAAATCGTTGCACATATTAATTAGGCATCAAGTACCATATGCAGCATTCATGATCAGTTATAGATTCGTACATTCTATATCAACCACATATTGTCAGTCATTGCATTCCATACATGCAATTACCATGAACCGATATATCAAGATGAAGACATACCGGCTATATTACCAAATAACTCATCAGTCACCACGCATGACAAATCAGCCGTCCATTGATGTGTCTAAATGGGTCCTTACAGCCTAAATCGCCATATTTTAGCTCTCCAGAAATTCACAATTGATTGAAATTGATACATACACACTAAATCATAAGATAAATTCATCAGTTCCTGCACTGCAGATTACCTGTCATTGTAATGCGCGGCTTTGGCACATACACCCTAGATAAATGAGTTGTCATCAGCTGTCATATCCCATGCCTTAGCTCGGTATTGGTTTGCTGGATGAAGTCTCACATTCTAAATTGTTTCAAAACACTCGTAAGTGACTTTATAAATCATCTCTTGATCAAGTTGTCTGAGACTAAGACCGTACTTCCTATTTCATCAGACATATGTGTTAGCTATCAGACTCTACCTCAATTATGCACAGGCTTTGCAGAGTCGATACTTACACCCTAATTAACCCCGATCATCCGTCAATCACTGGTCTTCAGAGTAGACAACCGCTTCTGCAGGATATTACGTACTTGCTAAATAATCGTATATGTTAGTTTCAACATTAAAGCATGGACTTACAGGGGCATTCCAATTGCGGATCTTGGCATATCTTTGACTTTCACTTACTTGCTGAGAAAATAAGTTAGCATTGACATCTCCAATTAAAAATATTAAGACGTTTTCTAAGCTGACTTACTCGGGTTTCCAACAGAGCTGCTGCATTGGCTCCTGCTAGAAGCATGCCAAGAAAGAATATCTTCATTTGCATTTTGAGAGAGTTGGATTCAAAACAATAATGAAAAAAAATGTCGACAATGATACTTCAAAAGACAACGACAAGTAATGTTATTTGGAAACACAAAAAGTCTCGATATGCAGGAGTATATACCCATGGATTTAATGACAGTATCTGCCTTTAAAGTCTAACTAGTAGCCATATAGCGCTTTACGTACAAAGCTTGGTTAAAGATCAATCCCATTACTAGACATCTACACTAAGATCGGTACGTATTACATGTTAGGGTGGGCCTAATAGTAACACGTCGGGTAGATCCGATGGTGGCTGTCGGGGTGGGTCCGATCTTCTAGTGGGCCTCCGTTCAGCCTCACTATGACCAGCGATAAGATAAGCAATATAAACATTTTAGTGTCTTTTGTCTCAAATTTCCTGGACACTTGACAAGAAGGTAGTATAATAAGGTAGGATTGATTTAAATTGAATATTGCTCAGTTAGGAAATGCGGTTGTGCCTCGTGGTCGTATAGATCTTTAATATCCCAGGGCACCTATTAAGTTAGTCTATTCAAAGACGTTTATGTTCTCTTAATGGGCTTATATTATAGCCTAGGTCTCTCAAAAATGAGTCAGCATATTGCAAGATCCTCTTATGTACGTGAAAGCTGATTGCAATCTAACAGGTGGTCTGATTGAAAGAAGTCGTCGAATTTAACTGACAGAGGATTAGGATCATAATTTTCATTTAGCAAATAACCTTACGTAGTACAGCTTAATATCAGCAGTTGCCTGGTGTACTAGCCTATAGATGACAAGGCTTGGAGACGTACGTTGTATTTCACAACAACACGAAACGGTACTCCCCAGTATTGGCCTAGCCTGGACTTGAAAAGAAAGTCAATTCCGCTGGTCTATATCAATCTGCTCTGCGCCCCTCGCATGAATGAGCCATCATCTTCCACTTATCTCTTCACACCGGCAAAATGATTGTCTCTACTCTTATTACTCTTGCTGCCATTCTTCAGCTGGGCTCTTGCGTGAATCTTTGCTCATTCCCAGTCGGAGTGTCGCCGGGATGCGATCTAAGCCAATCTTACATTTGTTGCAACAATATCAGCGAAGATTCATGCTGCGGTTTTGACAATTCGGACGGTCATAACACAGGACTCGGCGGATCGGTGCTCACTCAGGACTTGCCTACTAGCGGCTCCTCGGTGCCAGCCGCTGAGACAAATATTTACAGTGATACTTGCAATAATGCTATTGGCCGGATCACTTACAATGGTTGCCTAACCTTCTCTGGTGGGAATCGAGCTGCCAGTGCAGGGTGGTTCTATCTAAGCGATCGTCGAAGGTCATTAAGCGACGCCCGCGACACCAACGATACGTTGCAGACCAATTGCCAGGCACCAAACATGGCATCCTACACGACCAAAGATGGAATCCAACGGAGGATTGCTATTCCAGAAGGACATTATGACGATGTTTTGGAAGGTGTTCTGAGCAACAACTATACCTTTTTAGACACCTACCCCAAATATGCCGACTAGCGCCTCTTATCAGACGTTCAACCACAACTATAAACTCCAGCTTATGGCTCAATGCAGAGTTTACCGGATTCAGCGCAGCTTCGGTATCTATATCAGGATAAGGCGTGCCTGTCAACAAAGGATACAGTTTTTATGTGTTTTCATCTTGTACGGGGTCCTCAATTACTTTTATTTTATATAGGATCACATGCGAAGGATTATAAAAGATTGAGAATCCCCCCTAGCTAGTTGTTTCTTTCCTTATGCTTAGTTATCTCGTTTACGCTACCCAATTTCATATTATAATATTGGTCTGAGCCCTTCACCTCCTCAATTTTGATTAACTTGCGTACTTGGCGGCTGTTATGGAAGAAAGTCGCTTAGGCAGAGTTTGTGAGGGTCAAGTCATGTAACGCTGCGCCAAATTAATCAAGAGAAACAGGTAGACAGGTTCAGCACGCATACTATATGTAGTCACTAGTTTCAGAGAAATAATGATCATGTTTGAGAGTACCGGGCACACTGCGAGACCCAGGCTTGGAGATTGTAACCACTTTGTTAGCCTAGTTGCCAATACACATGACAGTTTCGAAGAATGGCTTATGAATGAGACCATCGAAAGTCACAGATACATAGCAGCTTCGGTACCAGCCTACTCTTCTTTGGGTATGTTTCATACGTGGTATAGGGTATGTTTTCCTGGTTGTGTCTTTTTTTTTTTATATAATTAATTTTGTTGAGATGTTACAACCAATGGAGAAGTCGGCAATTAGCTTGAAAAGGATGACGATAAGGCTTTGGAGCTATAGTCGTCTGAGGCTAGAAACCAGAAGAATGACTCAAAATACAGCAGCTGAAAGGCCATTTTGCTAAGAGGGTTAAAGTAATATATTGATATTATTGCTATTCATATTGAATATAAGCGGAGGCCTCCCACGTACCATCCGGTCTACCCGACATGCAAGTCAATTCTGACTTCATTAGTACAGCTGTTCCTATATCCAGTCGGAAACACCATGTTATTAAAAGTGTAAAACTGATATATTAATATTATTGCTATCATCTAACTACGTAATGGTAAAAATAAGTGGAGGCCTGCCAATATTTAAGAATTTAAGATTAGGCCCACCCCAACATACAAGCTAATTCATTAGTGCAGTTGTTCTATATCTATTGAGAAACATCATCAATGAGAAAGTGATAGACCTCGTATCAAGGTTTATTAAGCAAGTATAGTTCCCCCCTAAGCACTATTACTAAGAGGAAAAGTTTATTTGAGTATACTAATGCATGAATCATTGGCTTTTCAGCGTAGCATTGTCGGCCTCCGTCCGATACGAGATCATTACCAGAAGATGTTGTTTTCATTCCACGAAAACTTCATTCTCGCTTGATGGTTGAGACGAGACTATCATTAGTGCTAGGAAATAGCGGACATACTCCTGACTACTCTGGAGGGGACGAGTAGACTAAAGCCGTAACACCTACTAGTAGATGATTGCTATAAAGCATATTTGAAAGAGCCTTTGGTCCATTTTCGTAGACTGTCCGTCCAAGAATCTTTTGTTTTATTATCTCTCTACCTACCTAGTGCCTATAGCAATTATGATTGTCAAAAACTTCATCAGTTTTCTTGCCTTCGTCGGGGTTTCTCACGCCTCTTCCTCCATATGCGGCTTCGCAAGCTCAAGTCCATGTGATGTCTCTGCTGCGCATCTCTGCTGCAACAACTATGGATCCAATACATGTTGTACCTTTGATCCGGGTTTCGGAACATCCATCCTGTGTTCGGGTATCGCCGATAATGATGAATGTGCGGGTTACTCAGAATTCTACTGTGATGCCGCCGAACCAGCTTTCACCATAGTAGGACCGGGTTGCGTTCATGGGCAGTTTGCTTGTCCATCCGCATCCTTTTTCCTTGAAGGAAGCCAGCGAGTGAAACGAGATGGGGATTGTAAGAGTCCCAATGTCGGGGTTTACTACAAGGGAGGTGTTGAGCGAAAGATCGTAATTCCACCAGGGAATTCCTCACTCGTCGCCAAATATTTGCTGGAGGATAATTATTCTCAGTTGGATCTATTTGAAGAATATGGTAAGGGTTCTCTTGTAGTCATGAAATTATTATCATTCGCAGCTAAATTGTTGAAATTAGTGGAAGAGTGAAGGAGACGCTTAGCGATACGGAGCATTGGAACTTCCCTCTGCAACATAATCGCTCTCCCAGAAAAGTGGAGGATTGTAGAGGGTACCAATGAAGTATGGCAGTGGAGGATTCAACTTGCCGACCGAAACTCCAGAGGGACATGTACAAGATCAACTGTTGATACTGGAATAATTCAGAATACTTGAAATTGATTGTGATTCAATTATATTTAGTCCCATCAACTTTTAGAAGCCGTGACCGGCTGGTAGTATTCTCGTCCTAATCAAACAACGTGCATACCTGTTTCTAGGGAGCTACTATTAACTTCAGGGGGTGTAGATTTGGGATCGTATCTATAGTTCTGAAATCTTTTACGCACATTTGGCTCAGTTATGGAATTCAGAATCTGTTTTTTTGTGACGCCATCCCAACATTTACGGTGAAAGAGTTCTGGTCTAAGATCTAGGGATATTAAATACGAAGGGCAGAGGTAGAGATGTGGCTTAATAAAATGAATGCTAAACCACTGAATCTCCTTATATAGCCACTATGGATAACTATCAACCGTTTCGCGACCTTACATCCGACCATTCACAGAATTCTGTCATCCGAGACGAAAACCAGATAACCACCTCAAATGATGCCCTCCCTTATCTATCACCATTCACCAAATAATTGTCGAACTTGTCCTCATTCCGTTGAAGAACTGATGATCCAACGAACCCCAATCAAACACGGAGTTAAACGCGCAATTATTCTTCAAAGGTTAGGATTTCGGAACAAATGTAACAGCCGGATATAGGTTCTCACCAAAGTCTTCAAACTGAGATAGTGTTCCATAATCATTTTCCTTCAACGCTTTTGCAACCATGGAGTAATTCCCTGTGGGTATAGCAATGTGCCTAGTCAAACCAGATTCGTTGACATAGGTTGCCTTGTCTGGGAAAACACACTCCATGGCCGTGCTGTCGCTCCGTTTGCGTGGGGAATAAAAATAATTAGCACTGCCAGCTCGATTGTTGCCAAATGAGATACAGCCATCGTAACGTAGTGATCCTAAGAAAGCAGAGCATGATCCCTGGCCTCCAGGAATAGCGGGACCATAGGCTTGAGCTTGATATTCATCTGGCAGGTTTTCAACCAAGACAGACCCTCCTAGATGTGTATTGGTTCCATCTTGGCCATCAAATGAGCAGCAGGTATCGCTATCCAAGTTCGAACAGCAGACATTGCTTGCCGAAATATCGCAACTGGATCCTCCTGCTGGGAAAGGGAAGGAGCACAAGTTGGTGCCGCAGCGAACATGAGCAACCAAAGAGGCAATTACGACCAAGGTAGATATAAACATTTTGTTCACAAAATATACGCAAAGAGTATGGAATCCACAATATTTTGGGAGAAATTTGAAATGAAAAACAGCAGTTATTGGAGTGCGGGCATGCCATATATCTCAAAAAAACTGAGGTATTATGGTTTTTTTTTCCAATGTCAAGATGTACGATACGATTTACAGAGTACACCGCAATCTGACAGACTCCCGAAAATCTGAATACATCTTCTGTCTTACTTCGTATTGTATCTAAAGACGGTGTAAAGTGATTGTGACATAGGATACAACCTTGAATCGGATCTGACCTCCGGCCGGCCTCCTAAATGATACTACATCATCTATCAGCCTTGACACATGTGTACAATTTACGTAGAACCTCGCATTACTGTAGTTGGTCCCGAGACCGTTTACGTAAATGTCAATCGGAAAGTTGATTATCTTCCTTGCTGGCATTGCATTGATGTCGGGAATGTCCGATGCTTCTATCATACTTTTATCGGCGGAACTTTACATTGAGACTGTTTGTGTCTGATATTAATAAATACTTCTCAACTTATCATGTTATAAGACTAGATCTTATGCCTGAAGCTGAATACATGTAAAACATCGCCATTAAAAGGGTGCTATTTCTGCCACTGCGTATCAGCCTTTAGTCAGCGTAAAGCTTAACTAGGTTAACGTTAAGTTATAGTTAAAGTTAGTATAAACTATATTAAATTATAACTCTCTCGCCGGTAAAATCTGCCAGCTTTATCAATCCGGAGCCAGGGGGCAGGATCTTCAAAACATCGTCATGACTCATGTTTTATGATTGCATTGCACTTGTTTCTTACACCTTCCTAGTACAATAGCAGGAGGTAGGAATCTGCCAAACCGGCGGACACAGCCCGACGCTAATATATTGTCCCACTAGGCAGGATTATTTAATTTTAGTATTGAATTAAACTGCTGAAGCTGGCTCACGGTCTACATGGTACATATGCAATATCGGAAAGTTGGTATATAAATGCTGCATTTCCCCTCCCATTCCATATAGCCGTAGCAGTACGAAGATTTGTAGAGTATACAGGCTCAATTTCTTTCGATCGAACCACAATCAATCAAGATGCAAATCAAGATCTTTGTTCTGAGCTTCTTGTTAGGAGGAGTGGCAATGGCTCAATGTCCTGAGGTATGATGTTACCTTGTTGGCAGATGCCGAAATGTGTCATGCAGTCACTGATGATCCATTCGGAGAATTAGACGCAAGTTCCTTGTTCTGAATGCCAAGTCCCACCTGGTGCTACTTGTACCGCTGAAGTAAGGCCTGGCAAACTGTTCAATATATCAGTTTAAAAATATGCGAGCCACTGCTAACAAGTCTGCGCCGCTATCTAGTGTGTTGACTGCGGTGTATGCTTGAACTGGCAATGTGTAGGACCTGGGAAACGGTCGCTATTCAATCCAACCGACTAGGAGGGTGTATTGCAAACACGATACCTCTGTTTTTGCCGATTATGTAAGTCCTTTGATAAATCATACCATTTTTAGGTAACTAAGCTGGAGGTGACAGTTCAATCCTGAGATTGACGGTTATCAGTATGGCAGACCGTTGGTATATGTGACTCGAGCTTAATGTATGGTTATTTATTCAATCCTCGAACAAATGTTAGGTCTAAACAAATTGTTGGTTTATCCTGTTCCAGCCACCAAAGTTAGGATTAGGCAAAAGCTAGAACAACGAGCGTGTAGGGTGAGCTGACCAATATAACAAATTAATTCCTATGTCAATTGAATTGAATTGATAACCGTAAGAGAGATTTACAAGACCGTAGGCGTATGATAAGGGAGCCAGGGAGGTAGAAATGTAGGTGTGTGTATTCCTCGCAGCTATTCGCCCAACGTTACGGTGAAATCTGTAATGGAGAATGGGAAATCAAAGTGCCTCGGAGCCCCTCAAACCAGTAAAATACATCAATGTTCCGCTGTTCTCACCAAGCCAATGGGCGATTCAACCATACGATTCAACCACATACATTTACCTACGGTGTTTATAAGGACTTGGCGGAGGAGTATGGTACTACTATCAGGCAAATCATAATGCTTATTCCAATAGATAATTACAGCAGTAGTGTATATCCAGGGGCCATATCCCCATCCCCAACCCGGCAATCAACCATACAGTATCATAGTAGTGCCTAAAACACCTTTCTGTTAGGATATATTAGAAAAAGCTAACTCTAGTCCTGGAGTACTTACACCATTGACTGCGAGTCTGCGACTCTTTGAAAAGGTGGCATTGTGTTGCTTAGATGAAGAAATATCAAGGAAGAGTTAATGCGTTAGCAATTGTCAGTGGGAACGAGGCTGATTTATTTTTAAAGAAAATGCTTTAGAATGTGAAATTAAGACTACTAGAGTGAAGTATAAGTTATTTTATAATTTTATGAACCCTATTTTTCTGATTTCATATAAAGATTCTCTAGAATAAGAGCAGCTTGAATAATAGACCAGGCTGTTAAAAATATATCCTTATACATCCTTATAAAGTCAAGACTCAACAGTGAATAAGACAATTTGCTTCTTTATAATATAAACTAGATAGCAAAAGCGTAAAGAATGCTTAGATGAAATACCAAGTATCTAGCTAGTATCAAGTGAATAGTAAGCTAATCATCCTTAGTAAGCGAAAACAGGAACTCAACATTCGTCACGTAATAACGCTAACCAGCTCAGGCAGCGTGAGTCCAGACTGAAATCTACTCAGTGACCAGGACCGTGAGCACGCTCACAAAAGCGACGGCAGCCGAAAAAGGAAAACCCCACCTGGCTGGAAAAATATGGTTCATATACTCACCTTGGTACTCAGAATCCGGGATGAGTATACGAACCTCCCTGAGGAGACTGATATGTACGAAAATACATGCACAACCATGAAACAATCACATTCGATAGTAAGCATGCAAATCCTATTCGAATCCATCTATGTAACTGCCTAATACGGTAAGCTCAATTCCTAGGTAGGGTATACGACTAGGGTATAGTTACTATGTAGTATATGTACGAAGTGCAAACAAAGTAGTGAGTTTTACACCAAGATATACGTACAAAGTCTGTATAGATCATCAGAATCTATCTCCCATACCTAGTATCCCAAAATTGAAATGAATATAGTACCCTACACAGATGTTGATGCGGCGCTTAGCCATTTCAAAACGGAAGGATAGAACACAGCACGAGGCGCTGCAAGCCCCCAAAACCCCGTTCAAGGCAAAACGTTCCTGAGCATCATGCACATCGATGAGGTTATCCAAACGGTCAATCTTTCCTACATGTACTACCAGAACTTTCAAGATCCTTATCAATCTATTTCTAATCCGACAGATAAATTAAATCCGCTCTATCCCCGAGTCATCGAAGGATGAAGTGGTCTGGTCTACATGACTCATGACCCCTTCTTGTGAAAAGTTTCATTTCATTTACCTTTCTAGGAATGGAAAGGGAAATATTGACCAATTTTTGCGATCTCTCACGATCTAGTCTGTATTTATAGGCAGAGGTTGTGGACCATTCAATCATGGGGGTTAGATCGACGGCTACTAGTTAGTATTTGGGGATCAGGTGAGGTGTTTGGGCTATCCCCTGAGCGGCTAGGGGCGCAATAATAGTCTCGATGAAGAGGAGAAGTGGAAAAGTTGAGGTCGGAAAAATGGAAGGAATCCGTTTCATGTTTTGGAAGCTGATTGAGTTTGAAGAAGGTTTGTGTGTTGTAAAGGGGAAAGGTGACAGCTTCAGGAGGAGTAGGTATGAGAATCAGGCCCGGAATGATGCGCCTTGAAAGAAGGAAAGGGTGAGATGAGACTAAAGCCGGGGCTAGCCGAGCGGATGTTCGGCTGCTGCTGGCCCACTTTAAGCGTGGTTACACAGGCGTCGATCACTTTTTTCTTCTCTTCTTGAGTTATTCCCGGGGCGGATAATGTAATGCGGTCACGTTGTGATAAGAGGAGTACTGGACTGATAGGACGGATTGACGTCATAGATCTAATCAACACACAACATTTGAAGGGTATTGAAGTACATATGCTAAGGTCTGTTGGAGGACCGAGTGTAATCCCCTTGATCAGGGTAGAGTTGGGATCAAAGTTCACAACGCTGAACGGCCCAACGGCAGCACAACGCAGAATGAGCAGTCCAGTCTACAACTACAAACATGTACAAGCCATGATTCTCAACAAGGATAACCCAGATACATGCCACATGCCTGCGCACGAGCATGGCATGGCATGGCATAGGATGGCTACATGATTCTCAGCTTGCAGCTGAATCACATGCAAATTCCATATCTCAGATCTTCCTCAATCAAGCACACGAAGGAGCAGATCCCGTTGGAAGTACCTAAGCGCCTGACTTCGAGACCACTCAAAGATTAGGTAGAGGCTCATTTTTCAGCCACAGACCAGAATGGACCCTGCATAATGTTCAGCCACACCAATCTACTTAACTTTGTCCGGGATTTGGTGTTGTGGCTAGTGGCACTAGCCACGCTAGATAGCAAATCCCTAGCTTACGTGATTCGTACTGCATTAGCCTCCTGGCATGTCTACGGACATTGCTCGGTAATCGATGACCTGCAACGGAGAAACTTCGTGCCCTTCAAGCAAAGGATAATCTTGACACGTGCAAATCAATGAGCGGTCAAGCCACATTTTGATTTGAGATTCACTAGCCACATCTACGATCTTAGGCCGGTATCTATCACCTAGTCTGTTTGTGGCTAGTCCGGACGCTGCGGGTCCGGGAGAGCTCGGTATGCCCGATCGCTGTTGTGGGCACTGGTTGGTCGGACATGTCCGTCTCGACTCTCAAAGCCTTGGACTAGATGAAAACAAAGAAAAAAAATATTCAACTTGGAATATCAATTTCGTCAAATTATTATCATCATCGAATGGCCTCGGTTAGGTCTATCCCGTCTATGAACAGCTTCGCCGTTTGCTACTCGTGAAACCTTCCAATCTTAGACAAATGTGTCAGTCCGAGGTTACTTTGGCAGCTCAACACATCAATTGATGTAGGTACGTATCATGCAAATATCTCTCCTCAGATCATACAAAAAACGGCGGACGGCATTGTACATACGACATATCACATATCACATCTGTCAGTACCTTCCTACATGGTACATCACAAATTCTGCCAGACGCTAGGTACATAAGTGCCGACGTACATATAACCGTTGGATAGGTATTACACTGATAAGACTATCGTCTGCAGAGCATTGGTTTTTTTTTTTTATTTAATTGGGGGATGCAACCCTGCAAAGTGTCACCAACGACAAACGGTTAATGTAACTATCGACTAATCGTTTGTATCACTACCTACATATGTAGTCAGCTACCTTCCTAAATCGACTAATGGGGTGATCGTTTCGTGTTTGGCGTGCATACGCATCTGGCGGTGGTAGGCAGGAAATAAGAAATATTTCCTTATCGTGATTATCAAATCGAGGGTGTATTCCTGAATTAGAAGGAGGCGTTTCGTCAGTGACCATAATTGCGCTTTTCTTATGTTACCATACGAAAATCTAAGTAGGTATGATGTATGGATCGGCGAGGGATATGCCCTGATAGACAGGTTAGAGAGCTGTATCTTCTGGCACTGGCAGCAATAGCACAGACATTTGATTCTCCAGACATGAGTGCTGTAATTTGTAAGAGACTCTGAGAGTGAGTCTAGACATAATCATCTCCATCTATACCATGCCATGGTTCGATAACCCCACACCCAATTCACACACTTGCCTCCCAACTTCGACCTTCTAGATCCGTCATGTATTCGCCTCCCATCATACTACGTACTTTTACGATTTACGAGTCAATTGTTTGAGCAAATATTCAGGGGAAAAAATTCATAGATTATATCCGATCACTAAATTCAACTAATTTGTACATGATATCTTCCGATCCCGAACAGTGAAACATTCAAACATTGAATGAATATCCGCTGAATAACCAGACGCCTTGCTGTAAACTCCACCCGATAATACCTAGGTATAAACAAAGGAAATGCTGAAAGAGAAAGTATGTATGCGAGAACCGTTCCGAGCCGAGAGATCAGATATGAGATGAGATGCTGTAGCCATATGTGCGATGTATGAATGAATGGACGAAGTCATAAAGTCGAGTAGAAAGCTAAGAAGATCGCTTGAGCAACTGTCTCAGCCGACGTCGAATCTTCGACCGCTTCTGATTATCGAGACATAACCAGCCGTGCTGACTTGATGTTGTGGTCGATAAAGAATCCGCATTATCCTCCGAGCCGATCGACAAGGATGAAAAAGTGGTTGTGAAACTGGTTGGAGTGCTTGGTTGTTGGTCTTCGGGCTCTTCGTAGTTGCAGTGCTGGCATTGCATGTAGGGTAGCATGGCTACGTGAGGGTATGTTTGGGAGAGGACGAGGTCGATATCTGACATTTGCGATGGGCGGCGGGAGGTGAGTGCGGGGTTCTATACAGCCAGTCAGTCAGTCGGGGCACTTGATAGTAGAAATATTGAAGTAGAGGGCGAGAACTAACCCACAGCTCGTAGTTGGTTTTGTATGTCATTGTGTTTGGCTGTGTTTCAATGTTGTTTGTTCGTTTGTTGGTATGTGTTTGTGTTGGCGGACTTGTGTTTGAACAAACTTCGACTGACGACGGAACAAGGCTTATATACATAGTACTTGGGTATCTGACTGAGTCGTGAGTCGTGACAGATGGAACCGAATCTCTACTTTAATATATCCACCGTACATACAGCCCAGGTTGCCACTAAGACCTCTTCATACGTCGCTAGGTGACATTGGTTCCAGGTACGTCGTGTATTTTCCCCATCTGATCTAGATTTGAATCAGGGCTAAGATTACTACGTAGCCTACGTAGTACTAGAGGATCATCCTGGGCCCAGTGGAGTGGGAGGGCCCCGATTCCCGTGACAGCTGGCGCCCTCGACTTCCAGGATCTGGGTAGATTTTCCTGGTTTGTCAAGAAGTGATGATTCATGGATATTGTTCCTGGAGAAGATTGTGTGCATCTGATTGGCCGATGCCCGGGCACGTCTGAACACCATAGACCCATCGCGCTAGTCCTGTTCCGGATGGTGGTTTTTTCTGCTCCTTCTTTTTCTAGAGCGCGCTAGTCGACGGACTTTCAATCTATTGAATTTGCTGCATGAAATGGCCGCCCTCTTAACGTGATCAGACCTGCATGACTTCATTCGTCAAGCCATTTGTTTCGTAGAAGGGAAGCCGTGCCTGTTCCTGCATCTACCTTCTTGTTTAGTGCGGTCGCATCAAACGACGGGAGGTAGATGGATCGAACATGGTAAGCACTAATCAACTATCAAGGCACGAAGCACTGGTTATGATCCACGATCCAGGAGACTGCCATGCCACTGCCATGGCTACTCTACGACTTGGCTGTAGACGAGGTTCGAGAGCAATTCCGCTAATTTTCTCAGCTGCAAGCCAAGGTTTCGATGAACACGGGTGACAACCCCGTCCCCTCACACTGTCAGCCATTTGGACCGAGATGCCCCGTGCGCTACGCTGAAGAAGGAGAGAAACAGAGCATGAACACAATAATACAGAGTAGAAGGCTTGAGTCTGGGAGCGGTGACTGGTTTGTGGAAGGATTGATCCCCTGTCAGTCAGTCACAACCAGGGCCTTGGGCCCTGGGCCTGAACCAGAACTTTACTATGAGTATGGCCGGGAACCACTTGCAGGGATGTTCCTGGCTTGACTGCCGCAGACAAGAAAGTCGAGTCACTGAGTCAGTGCTGAAGAACGTGACCTTGATGATGATAGCAATTCGTATTGTCATTCATGATTATTCTACCAAGGACTTTACATCAAGGATATAAGTAACTTGCGTAAGCGATTCTGCATGCACCCCAACAATGTCGGTTGGGGCATACGATGCCTACCTAGGTACATAACAAGGTGTATTATGTTAGATTCCATGGCCCATACGTAATACGTTTAAATTATATCTTGAATCTGGCAGCCTTGGTGAAGCCCAGAAGACGGCGACTAGGCAGCGCCATAAAATAGTCAACTTCACACCCGTACAGTGCACACCTGGGATCTGAATCTAGGATTGTCATAATACTCTCGACTAAGAACTACGTAGATGAATTACAAATTTCTGAGCAGATCTAAAACTAAGGCGATCCTCGGCCACTCCGTAGCAGCACAGTTACAACCAATAGGAATCCGCGGCTTGACGCTCCGCACCGCCATATCTGTGGCGAGTACCTGTGGCTAGTGGATCCACCATCTGTGGCTTGACTCAATAGTTTGTCCTTTAGCCTTCTAGCCTCCTCTGCGATAGTCTCTCGATAGCTTCAATCCTCGCGCTTGTCCCCGCCCTGTCCTTGCCAAGCTCCCTTTTCCCTAGGCTGTATTCGCTTCTGATTCGCCCTGGAGTTCTGGCACCATAACTTTTTCCACGTTCCCCCCCTGCTGTTGGCCCATCATGCTTTGAGCTTAGTCCAGGAGCTCCACGATCCTAGAGTTTTTGGCTAAGTGGACATGGAGCATCACATCACTCCTGCAATGGCTTCCACTTTCAACCGCCCTTTTTGGAAACTGTGCGCCCAACTTTACTCGTCTTTTTTTCGGTTTCTGGATTTAGTCCCCACTTGTCTGAAGTGAAGTAAGCGCATATAAGGACCTAGCCCCTACCCCCCTCGATGACGATGTTGTTGAAACGTCAGAGTCAGACTCGAATTAATTTTTTTAGACGCTGTCTTCTTTTTTCCTATTTCGTGACTGGTTCATGCCTCGCTTTGTTGCTTTCGCTTTCTGCTTTTTGCTTTTAGAGACTTAACCATAGCGCTGTGCGGCTATAGGTTATTTGAAGCGCGTGTATGTCAACTTACATCAACCAAAACAAGACACAGCCTGGATTACGGTCAAGGCTCTGGCGTGGTTTGAGATTAATCGTCAGCAGACGTCGTCTGTTTGTCTCGGAACCCAGTCGCCCTCTGTCGCATAGGTATATCCTCCGCTCTTATCTCCTGTATCACATGCTAACGATACTATCTCAGGCGCAAAGAGAACGGCCATCCACCAGAAATGCAGCCTACAACTTCTACGACCACCACCACAACTACAACAATCCAAATGCCCAGCACAACCCTCTTCGCCGACGACGCCGACGACGGCAAACTCAATCCCTCCGAATGGTTCCCCATATACCAGAGTTGTATAGAACACTTCGTGAACGTGGCACAGCATCGGCCCTTGGCGCAATCACTGGCGGCGCATATCAACATTCTTCTTCCCTGCCAGCGCGCCACGGACGGTATTCTCAATTTATCCGAGTCGTCCACCACGCACAACGGAACACAACAACGAGAAATATTCTCGCTCATACCCTACATCCGCCGCCTCGTCGCCACAGCCACAGACACACCGACAACAATGCAAGAACTCTTCGGCGCAAATTGGGTTCAAGGTGTCGGCAGTATTCTCTCGCAGGAAAGAATAAACTACCTCTTCGCCGCAAAGAGTGGCGGATGGCTTAAAACAAAGGCGCAGTACGATATACTACCGTATGAAACGGTTCCGTTCCTCAGGCCGCTGCGTGACCCGCAGGAGGGAGAGTTGAGGGCGGCGGAGGCGCGGTGGAGTGAATGGTTGGCTATGGAGGATTGGATGGTGGGACCGCGTAGTCCGTTTGAGGAGGATTTGTCGGGGAATTAAATTTACTTCCCGTCTCCTACTAGTTACGCATTTCCTTTTTTGTGTTTTTTTTTTTTTTTTTTTTTTTTTTTTTTTTTTTTTTTTCTTTTTT